>CAUYQV010140282.1:0-19226 GCA_963574575.1 Galagoides demidoff
GCCTCGTATTTCTTTTGGTATAATTTTTTTTCCTTTTGAGACAGAGCCTCAAGCTATCACCCTGGGTAGAGTGCCATGGTGTCACAGCTCACAGTAACCTCCAACTCCTGGGTTTAAGCAATTCTCTTGCCTCAGCCTCCCAAGTAACTGCGACTATAGGCACCTAGCTATTTTTTTGTTGCAGTTTGGCCAGGGCTGGGTTTGAACCCACCACCCTTGGTATATGGGGCAGGCGCCTACCCACTGAGCCACAGGTGCCACCCAATTACTCACTTTCTGGTGAAAGATAGATCACAATGATAGCCCAGGACGAAGGAAAGAAATGGAGGGAAATGGGAGGGAAGGTGGAGGGTAAATGGTGGGACCACACCTATGGAGCATATTGCAGGGTACAAGTCAAATCTATCAAGTATAGAACATAAATGTCTTAACACAATAATTAAGTAAATGAGGTGAAAGCTATATTAATTAGCTTGATGTAAGCACTCTAAATTGTATTAAAAAATCAACACATTGTATCCAAAAATGCATAAATTTATGCTCTATGTGTGTATGACTTAATAAAAGGAAAAAAAGATTAATAATCATTAAACTTTGAGTGAAACAGATTATTGTCATCATAATGTGGATGGGCCTCATCCGATGAAATGGTCTTAGGAGCAAAGACAGAAATTTCTTGAGGAAGAAGCAATTCTGCCACATAGAAATCCTACCTGAGGTTCCCACCTACTAATTTCAAATTCAAGACTGCATCAACCCTACCTAGATTCCATCCTACTACCCTGCCGTACAGACTCCGGACTTCCTGGCCCCCACAGTTGCATGAGACAATTTCTTTTTAAAAATTCTCTTGATAGATGATAAATATATAGATAGATGATAGAGACAGGCAGGGATAGAGATGACAGAGATGGGGAATAAATATAGATCTTGTTGGTTCTGTCACTCTGGAGAAGACTGTATAATATAGCGAACTTCTTTTATGTTGCCAAAATCCATGTATCCTATTCTATAGCTGCAAAGAGTTTTTTCTTTTTAGTTCTTACCTGTCTGTAAACAATAGGAGGGAAATTATACTTAATAACAATAAATTTCATCTTATTTGAGTCAACTCATTATCCTTGGTGAAAGGAATCTTTCGGAGGTTTGATTCCCACCTATTTACTATCGGTCCAGCTTCATCTCAAATACAGAGAATAGAATCATGCTTGCTTTCCCACGGCCAGTTTCAGAAGCTAGAGCCATCTAAGAGTTAGTTGACCAGAAGGAAATTAATCTACCCCACAATAGCCAATGTAAGCATTGTTATACTATTTTTTTCCCAAGCATAGATAATTCTTTTTAAATCATACTAGACAAATTATAATGCTCATGTTGAATAACAGTTTATCCTTACTCCTCTCATTAAATTTTCAAAAGAGACCAAACCCTTTGAATGAATAATCCCAAATCATCATTGAGTTGAGCCCATGTACCCCAAGGGGATTTAGACCATCTGCTAATTCTGCTGGGCAAAGGCTTTTTTTTTTCTACTTTTACATAATTTCAGCTTTGAAAATGTAGAATCCAATTTGCCTCCATCTCTCTTCCTTCCAGTCCACAGTTAAATACTTCGTCTGTATAAAACAAACTTTTGCAAACACTGTGTTACTTAAAACCCAATGTATTTATTCCCCACAATGAACATAAATGGGGGATATTAAGGCCACTGAAAGAGTTTGGCAAGCAGACACAGTTCTTTCATAGGAACTGTTGTCTTTTAAAAACCATTCTCTGAAATAGTTTTAACATTTATGTAAACAATTATTAGGTCAAATTTAGTTTTTTCATCTAGTCCAATAAATATTTTGGAATGTGAATGTTATTACATTTTGAAACATAACATTGGTATTCTTATCTGACCACTCTCTCCCCACCCCACCACCAACAGGCATGTGTATCAAGCCTTTCACAAACAAGGAATTCATTTAGGACTTAGATTCCTGGGAGCTCTCAGTCAACAAGTTTCCTATGCACTTATAGGTGCCAAACCATAACTCTCAAGTTTCTTCCAAAGAATTCTTAATAGAGAGGGGATTAAACTTTAAGTGGCTCCACGATTTCCCTGTTTCTGAAGACCAGTGTTAGGTTGCTGAAAGATTACATTCGTGCCATCAGGACCCTAATAGGCTCTAGACTGAGTGAGTGATGTAATGACTTCTTTTTGTTTCTTGATGGAACAAATATTGGAGTAGGTAGCAATCTGTTGCAATTCTGCACATACAAATCTTTTAACATCTTCATTCACTAAAACAGCTCTTCTGTGGTGTTCTGAATTTCAGACGTTTAGACTTTCATAAGAAATATGGGATGAAAAGTACAGCAGTTCACTCTAAACATGTATTTGTTCACTACCTGAAAACAAAAGTAACCGTCCTCACAGTTCATCTATAAATGCCCCTCTGATGCCAAAAGCCGTTTTTCAGCAATGACTCTCCCCACTCCTGTTCAGTCAGATCAATATACAAAGAAAATGAAAAAGGAAGCATAATTCACACGGAATGGAGGATGCCCCAATTTATCAAACATGAAATTAAAACAGCAGATAAAACACTAAAACTATTACTTTTATGAGTATGATCAGCAGCCTGGAAAATGAAATTTATACAGATAAAATGCGCTTCCAAGAATAATTTGTACAAAGCCTAATCAATGGTGTTAGGCTTGTGTAAACCATGTGTCGCAGCATCGTGGCAGTGATTTCTTCTCCAAAGCATTGTCCCTCATTTCCTAACTCTCTGGAGCATGAGACCGCTAAATATCTACCTTTGAACCACGTCATCTTGTAAATGCACTTGTGAAGATTCATTTGACTTGGGTGCGCAGTTGAGTTCTCACCTTGAACTCAAGGTGGGACATTACTGGAATAAACAACTCTAGCAGAATCCACCTTTTCTTCACTACTTCAGCAAGAAATGGAAACTTCATAGGCAAGTATTGTTCATTAATATTCATCCTAAGGAATTTTCCTTCTTTTCAAAGGAGATATGTCTTCCTCCAGTATTAAGAAATGTGAGCCAAAAACATTCAGAAAGATCAGGAAATAAATGCTGCCTACAATGCTGAAATTAAGGAATAAGATTATATCTGTGATAGTTTAACATGTTTTTAACATTATTTTGTGTAATTCCTACATTGCTAGGTAAACATTCTGGCTGGTGATATGTACAGGTATGTACTGTTGTAGATATCCTATTGGAAACTTAAGGTGCCCTCATGAATAGCTTAATGCTATTATCTCTGGGGTGGGCTCCTGATAGAAGAATGAGTTTGACTCACCCCTCTTCCTCTCTGTCTTTTGTACCTGCTCTTCCTTGCCACGGGATGCCTTTCCACCATATCATGATGCAGTAGCAAAGTCCTTACTAGATATGTCCCCTGGATCATGAACTTTTCAGCCTCCAGAAATATAAGTCAAAAGAATTTCTATTATTTATAAATTCCCCAGCCTCTGCTATTCTTTTTATAGCAACAGAAAACAAACCAAGATAGTATGTTTTTGTCAATAGCTGTGTGCTCTCTTTATTGAGGACCCAGGGTTCATTGTACTACATATTTAGTTAAGAAAATAGTTCAAGGATCAAATATATTTTTCCTCAAGCTTACTCTATTGTTACACTTTTTTTCAGTCATAGATTATTAGTTTCTACCTCCTTCCAAACAGATTTAGGGGCTCTTATAACTAAAAGGAATAGATATAATAAAGGTTTTATGAAAAATGCAAAGAATAAGAGTCAAACAGTCAAAGGATTTAGTGTAACAGTCTACAAAGGAACATTGACTAAAATATGAACAGTATTTTTTCATAGCAGCTTCACAGAAACTGAGGAACCCAGTTCAGTTTTAGACTGTTTCTTAGCACTGCTCTTTAAAAAAATAAGAAGTTAAGAAGAAAAGGTTAAGCTACAGGAAATTTTTCTTTCCTGTAAGTCTGTCTATGGTCGTCTGAGAATTTTTCTGTCTTTCATCTTAGTTCTCAACTTCTACAGAAATCATTCATCTGCCAGGTACTTTTTTCTCCTAATATCTATTCATTTCATCTTTCTTTCTAATAAAAAACAAACTAATTTAGTGGTTAATATTTCTATTTAAAAATACTTAGCTTTCCAACCTCCCGTGAATCTGAATATGGGTTTGTGACCCAGGTCTGGGCAAAGAGTGTAAATGGCAGTTACAGGGTTGGGCTTTTTGGTGTCACTGTCTTCCTGACAAATAGGGAGACCCCATTCAACATACTTTTTGTCCTTTTTCTTTTCCCTTTCTCTCTTCCTAGAATTATGATGTCTAGGAAGGTAGTAGGTTTTCTTGTGAGCATGGTATGGCACCGAGGATGACAAAGTTGAAAGCTAGAAAGTATCTGGGACCTCAGTGTCATCATGTCACCATAACAACCTTGGACTGTCTGCTACCAGACTCTATAAGATAAAATAATAAACTAAAATAAGGCACTTTAGTTGAGTTTGATGACATACAGCTAAAAACAACCTTAGTCCTCAGACTTTCTTTGTGTGTTCCAGCCCAGCCAGGTCCCTATGACATCATACAGGCCCCATATGTATATATATAGGGTGGCTTCTGAGTGTCACTGCATCACCCTGGAAAGTGAGAATTGAGCACACACACACAAAAAAAAACTTAAAACAACAAATCAATGTTTCATTATTTGCTATGAACAAAAAATAATAAATCTGCATTGGTCTAGAAACCTTGTATTGACATTCAGGATAGTAATAAATATAGTATTAAAAAGTTAACACTTTGGTCTGGGGAAAGACTGTATGAAGAAGAATCCAGTGACAATTGCAACAGCAACAAAAATAAAGGAGACTTATTAAACTGAATAGCTTCTGTACAAATAAGGAGACAACAACTAAAGCAAATAAACAATCATCAGAATGGGAAAAGATCTTTGCGTATCATGAATTGGACAAAAGCTTGATAACTAGAATCTACAGAGAACTCAAATTAAGCAACAAAAAAGAAAGCCAACAATCACCTATATCAATAAGCAAGTGAGACAAATAGAACCTTCTCCAAAGAAGACAGATGAATAGCTAACAAGCATATGAAAAAATGCTCATCATCCCTATTCATCAGAGAAATGCAAATCAAAACTACCCTGAGATATCATCTAACTCCAGACAGAATGGCCCATATCACAAAGTCTTAAAGTTGCAAATGCTATTGTGGTTGTGGATAAAAGGAAACTGCTGGTAGGATAGCAAACAAATACAACCCTTTTGGAAGGAAGTATGGAGAATCCTCAAAGAACTCAAACTAGACCTCCCATTTGATCCTGTAATCTCATTTTATCATAAGGACATTTTCACTAGACTGTTTACTGCAGCTCAATTTACAATCACCAAATTGTAGAAACAACCTAAATGCCCACCAACCCAGGAATGGATTAACAAACTGTGGTATATGTATACCATGGAATACTATACAGCCACTAAAAAGGATGGTGACTTTACATCTATTGTATTCATTTGGATGGAGTTGAAATATATTCTTCTTAGTAAAGCATCACAAGAATGGTGAAGCAAGAATACAATGTACTCAATTCTGATATGAGGACAATTGATGCTAGTACATTGTGGGGAAAGGGGCATGGAGAGAGGTGAGAGTGAAAGAGGGAGGGGGTTGTGGGGCCATAGTGTGTGACACACATCTTGGGGGCAGGACACTATTAGTAAAGGAACTTTGCCCAGCAAATACAAGTAGTATAACCTGTCTCATTGTACCCTCAATGATTCCCCCCAAAAAAGTTAACACCCTTTTATTTTTCATAGCTCTTCCATTAGCTGATGATGCTGGGTATCTGCATCCTTCTGTGGTGGTCCATGAGTGCACAGTCATTACTGTGCTTATGACTAATGACTAAAAGAGTCCCTGGTACATAGTAAGATCAATACATGTTACTTGAATGAATAAATGAACCAATCAATAAAATGAAAATATCTTCTAGAACTGAATTTTATATCTTTCTACCAATTTCTTTAGAGCAGAGGAGAGATTATAAATTTTAGAAAACTAATTGTTTCTCTCAGACTCCTAAAGAATGCTATATATAGCATATTTGAAAATTAAGGTTTTTATAAATGTCAGATTTTAATTAACTGATTTTTAATGACTCAACAACTAGCTATATCATTGATGAGATTGAGATTTATTTATACAAATATTCAATAATTTTTCTATATTTCTACCCAGCAGCAGAACAATTGAGTTGGGAAACCCTAAGACTTATCTCAAAAAGTGGTTTTATGATACTTCTTCCCAAAGTTCTACAAGAATGCAATAAAATCCTTGAGGTGCTGCATCATATATTAGCTGGGATACTTTGAGCATATACTTTAATGACTCTTGATCTCTAATATATGAATTCCAGAAACAAGTCAAATTTGAGTAGTCCCACACCTTATGGCCTTTCAAGTGAATCACTCCAAAAATGCACTCCATAGGCACTGCAGGGTCCACTCACTAAACATCATCTGCTTGGATGTTGAATGTCTCCAAAAACAATAATTTCCATTTTGGTAAAGTTGATATTGAGCTCTTACTTCTGGTGATATGTGCACAATTTGTTCAAGCTCATCATCTCATTACATAAATAAAATGAACATATTGATGCACATTGACATAAAATTTGGTAAATAAAATTTACAAATTTATAAATTTCACTTGGAGAGAAAGTCAGTCTCTAAATTATAGTAGTGGACTAGAGAATGGCTGAAATTAAGTGTCCATTCTCCTGAAAACATTTTAGACTACAATTTGTAGTAAAAATCATTTATTTTTTAAGTGCTGAATGTGGAAGATGTGTTCAAAGTTCTATCATAAAATGTTAGCCCTAATTACCTAGAATTTGAGGAGAAAGTAAGCAAAATGTAAGGGTCAAAGGTAAACTATTTGTTCAACTATTGAAAATGGTGTCCGTCTTAAATAATTGTATGCAAATGGATCACTACTGATGATAAGCATAAACAGAATACAAATCTTATGGTGGTAGAGGGGAGTCAACTACAAACAACTGATGGAAGATAAACTGTATGTCAACTGCGAGGTCGCCCTATGTCTTCAGAGGATGAAATCCTAGTAAACAACAGCTGAGAAATACTTATGGTAGTTCCATATTAAGTTGAGAAATACTCACATGGTGGGCGTATCTCTAGCATACTCCACAGAACAGAGCTATGCTTGGCAGGTATGAGCCTCTCACTTTCTGAGCAGGTATATTAGTACAGAAAAGAAGGCTGCACAACAGCCCATTAGCATCTGCGTTTCCTGAAAAACCATCTGATTTTCCAAATAGACATCGCTTCTGTGAAGAAAACGTGCTATTCCCCCCAATATCAGTATGTGTATTTCCAACTCCTTATCAATTTAAAGTAAATCAATGAGGCTTGGCGCCTGAAGCTCAGCAGCCACATACACTAGATCTGGTGGTTTGAACCCAACCCAGGCCTGCTAAATAGCAATGACAACTACAACCTAAAAATACCCAGGCATTGTGGTGGGTGCCTGTACTCCCAGCTACTTGGGAGGCTGAGACAGGAGAATTGCGTAAGCCAAAGAGTTGGAGATTGCTGTGAGCTGTGACACTACAGCACTCTACCAAGGGCAACATAGTGAGACTCTGTCTCAAAATAAATAAATAAATAATAGAGTAAATTAATAAGTGAGGTTCTGGTAGTTTGGCAGGCATTAATCAATACCCCAGATCTAATACCTAGAAGGAAAAATAAAATAAAATTTCTGAACCGGAAAAACTGAGAAGATTCAGAACCAAAATGATGCCTTAAATATCTACATTATGCATGATACATATAATCAATTATCTAACTTACACACGCAGCAACTAAACAAAGCAATGTTGAAAAAGTGATTGTCTTGCTAATTTGTAATCCCTGCAAGGACAAATGTTTATTAAAGCTTGAGATGAGAGCTGGCTACATAATATGTAGGATTTATTGCAAAATGAAAATGCAGACCCTTTGCTGAAAATATCAGGAAAAAGTTTCTCTATTCTTTTGAGGTGTCCCTCTCCACCTGTGGTAGTGGTTTTTACTTGCTCTTTAAAGTCATGTTCCCTTGGGAATGAAGACCACAGACCTTCACAGGTGTCTTCTCCACCCTCCAAGCTCTCACAGGGAACAAGGGTAGCAATTGCTGGAAGTGAGGGAGAGGGCTGCTGAGCACCCACCAGGGCAGATAGGGAGGTGACAGGTGACGGAAGGCAGAGTCACACAGGAGTAGAGACTCCAGCCCCCCTGAGGCTCAGCTCTGTGCTCTTTCATCCTACTGGTCTAACATTACAAATTCAAAGATAAAGTTATTGATGACTTCCAGATAGTGACCACACCATATGCAGCCCCAAGCATAGGGCTCTTCCTGACTGCACTGGTCACATACTCTTCCCTTCATGAGGCAGAAGTAAGTGCAGTCTGCCTGTCCTAATCCCAGCTCACGTTTGATCTGCCTCATTTATTTCTACCACCTGTGAGCTGCTTGGTCTGGTTGCTTTCAGATTGTGACACTGATGTGGTCTTTGCAAAGAATCTTAAGCTTTTCTGTCTGCCATTGCTCTGCATCCAGTCACCCTCAGCTGTACTCATATGGCTCTCGCTGCAGCAATTCATGTTGCTAAATACTGTGCCACCCATTCCCACAGCACAGTAACAATCCGAAGTGCAGCACTCCTCTGAGTCCTCATTCTAAAACCAATGTTTCCTCCTAGTCATGCAGGAAGGTGAAGTCTGGAGGCCTGAGAGAAGTCTGGGAAAAAAAATAGTCCATTCCTCTCCTCTATGAGAGTTCTTTATCTCTGACTATGAAACAGCAACCAAGGAGATCCAGCTGGAGATGTGCAGTCAAACAGTTCCATAAATTACATTAACCTGTGAAAATGTAGGTTTAAGGGGTTATTAACAGAGTCTTCATCTGTCTTGACATGTCTTACTGAAACAGTCTAAAATGCTGTGTTACTAATTAGTTCAATATGATCTTGGGCAAGCATTTTATCTCTTATTCTTCATGGGTCCAAAATCAAAGGGTTGAAATTAAAGTCTCTAAGTTCTCATCCAGTCTCCAAAGTATACAATCCCATGAAAGAAAATAGAAAGGATAAAGGAGATGTAACCGGAGGGTTTCTTTTCAAATAATCTTGAAAATGTATCTTCATTACATCCCTTTTTACTTCTACCCTGGCCTGGATTCCCCAGTGTGTCAGTTTATGTTCTCCAAATAACAGACACTGAAACAGGACAGAATTAGTAGAGGGAGAGGGTAGGGGTGGAGAGTGAGGGGTAGGCAGTGCCTGAGAAAAACAAAACAAGATACAGAGGTAGGAAGGAGACGCTTTTAGACACAACACTGGTCCAAAACTTGTGAAGAGAAAGGAGAGAAGGGCAGGAAAGCCTCTGAGCACTCCAGACCCAAAAAAGTTCCAGCTAACCCAATGGGGAGCTTCAGAGCAGAGAGAGACTGTCCATTGTTGGGGTCTCACGCTAGCCAGAAATAGCCAGGGTTATGGGTAGGGTACAAAGAATTACCCAGGATAATTGTGGCCTTGGGTTCACATACCAAGGTGGTTTCTGAGGTGCTGCCATTGGACACAGTCATCTAACTTCATTCTTTGCAGCTAAACAGCAAATTATTTCCTGGAGATCCTCAACATACAACTCCATGACCATCACAGCTGATCACATTAATTATAAAAAGAATAGATGGGTATTAGGAAAGCAGGTATTTTGTCAGATCACATCACCGACTTAACATTTTTAGAGACAATCTATTATCATTAATGAACGTTCTATAATTAAATGAGAGTTAAAAAAGATATGGAGAGAATTTTAGAGTTGGAAGGAATCTTAGAACTTGGATATCCCAACACTTTTATTTGGGGTCATTTGACAAAGTGGAAACCCAGGAGCAGAGAGTCCAAGGTCACTGCTGTCTGATTTAGCACGAGGGCTGGAAGGGAGCCAATACCATCTTTCTCCCAATGCAGGCCTGTTCTAAAACATTTGCACAGGAAAAAAGAAAAAAAAATGATTTTACCAATAGTTCATACTTTTTAGAACCAAGTATTTAGAATTAGAAACAACTGGTCTGTCTTGTGAAAGCTGACACTGATGGAGCAGGCTAGTAAAGGTTTAGAATAGAATAAAAAAAAGAATAGAATTTAGCACCAAGAAAACCTTTGAGGGTGGGGCACACTATTTGTCCTCCAGTGAGTGATGGAATTTCTTCATATTTTATTTAATGCACTTTATGTTTGTGCATTTGAATTCACAACCCCCTGGAAGGATAAATAACTGTTCCTCTAAAAGGGTAGATTCCTACACCTTCTACTACATGTCTTCAAGTCTTCCATTAGTTATTGCTTTTCCTTGCCTTGTATTCGTAGTCAACAGGGCTATCGGATTTAACTAAAACATTTGAGTAACAAAATAAACATTGGAATTTCCTAAGAGAGATCTGGAACACTGAAAAATGAGAAATCACCTTTCTCTGTAGATAAGTGTAAATAGGGCAAGGTGAGCCAAATAGAGCCTCAGGGAGGTGGGTGGAGGGAAGGGAGAGAATTCATCCTTTCCCTGCAAACCAGAGAACGAGCCAAATGAGGAACCCTCAACAAGGCATATATTTGGAGAAATGTGCAGATTATAATATGCACTCAGCACGACTTTGACTTTGGAATTGTCATAAAACCAAATGCTTTTCTCATCAAGCTACTCCAATTTACAATATTTGTAATATAGCAAATAGTCACCTATAATAATATCATCAGGTAAAGCAATACCACAGCAGCGGTACCTAGGTCAAAAGATACCAATACCTTCTCAAAGATGTCTAAAAACATTTTGTTCTTTCAAGGATGAAGAAAAGCACCAGGCTAAGTAACTCGTGGGTGAGTTTCCCTGAGCACATTACGGCTTTGATACAGCTTCTTCTGTTGCATAAAAGGTAACCTGTGTCTCAGAAGACCCCTTGGTGGTGGATGATGGTGATCTTTCACATGCACGCTTCAATCCTGGGTGCCATTTCTAGGCAGAAAAGAACAACTTTCTGCTATCAAAGCACTTAGAGTTGAACTGGAAATACAGACCATATGCAG
Organism: Galagoides demidoff; assembly: GCA_963574575.1. Taxonomy (NCBI): domain Eukaryota; kingdom Metazoa; phylum Chordata; class Mammalia; order Primates; family Galagidae; genus Galagoides; species Galagoides demidoff. The sequence goes on from CAUYQV010140282.1 coordinate 11,162, forward strand.
GAGATAGCTGACGAGTTAGCATAGCTCCTTAGTCTTGGCTCTGGCTTCTCCTTACAGCTGTGCTGTTGCTTAGGTCTAGATCAACTGAGTTATGTTTATACTGGAAGGGAGAATTCTCCATGGTATGTTAGACTCAATCCTAACAGAAATACCTGGAGTGCAAAAGCACATTTGCTATCAACTCACCCTTACCTGAAACATTCATCTCAGTTCTAACAGGTTAACACACAGACAGTTTGCCTGTCTTCTAGAATTTAGGATTTCTAAATGAATGGCTTGGTAAAGGCAGAGTACCCAGGCAGCTTGCACATTAAAAGGCTCAAAATGAAAAAGGCATACATAGTAAAATAAATCAGTTGGACTATTTAGTGGGAAATACCTCATTTTCTTGTTGTGTTTACCCTTCTGACCCTACAGAACAGTAATATATATCCTCTCATTGCATTCTTAATAAGGTTATTTACACCGCATAGCCAATGAGTTTGTGCCCTATGTAATAAATTCTCAGCTCCGAAATGTGTTAGACTGTAGACATCATTATTGGAGGAATTAACCTTGTAAATGAGGAGCACCCTTATTGAAACTTTGGATTTTGATTAGTCGAGAGTGACACAGGAATCCAGGCAGTTTTCTGCAGAATTATAATGATCAGCTTCACAAAATACCACTGACTATGAATAAGTAACACTATTTTGGCAAGTAAAGAATTGTGAACCCTGTTGTTTAAATGTCTATGTATTTACTTGCAATTTTCCTTGCCAAAGAAGAAAAGACGTATTGTGAAAGTCTCTGATACATAGAAGTAGGGTCTCGTTTGTCAGTAGTGATCTGTATTACACACTGGTCAGGCTGAGCAAAGCCAGGATAAGGGAACATTAGGGAGAGCAGAGCCCTCTCCTTCCACATTACCTGCCGCCCACATCCCCAGCATGCCCCAGAGGTTCTGCCCTGATTCACCTTCCACTCAGCCACACTAATGTGACTTCCACTATCATAGCTCAGACACAAGAGCACAAAGTAGACGTTTGTCAACTTCCTGATCATTACAGGACATAGAACTCTGAATATATGATTAAGCTACAGTAAAGCTCAAAAACAGGTTACCAGGGATCAAAGGAAAAATGAATATTTTCTCAGTTAAGTAATAAAAACCTCAGAGATATTGTTAGACTTTAATTCCACCTAGTTTTCTAACAAAGAAACACCCCTGAGGATTAACATAGAACTTGGAGATTCTTCCCCTGCTTCTGCCAAATCAGAGGGCTCCTTCTTCTTCCTTGTACCTCGATGAGGCACAAGGGGAGGATATTTCAGAGAGGCCATAATTAAGATGAATATAAAAAAATTGCTAACAGCTTGGATGCAAAAATTCATCTTTCTAATATTCCTCAAGCCCATGTATAAAGCCCAACCACCATGCCTAAGCATCAGGAGTAGATGGACAAAGAATTCTCTCTCCCCCACATGAACGCACACAGGAGGTGTCGCACCCACAATTATAGATATAAACCCCATAGCTCACCATGGTATAGGTGGATACAAGGATACGCTATCTGTGGAAATTGTACAGTCAAAATTTACACATTTCCATTTCTATAAATTCTATCTCACAAAATAGAAATATAAATGTTAGAGTTGAAAGTACCACAAAGAACCAGGCTGAGTATAGTTTAGAGCGGAGACTTATTAAGAGCACTTGTAAGCTGGTGGGTTGTCATCATCGATGGTGACAGTACTGAGCTAAGGTAAGGGGCCTCTTTAAAGCAAGTCAGGGTGTGGTACACGGGTAGCTCAGGAGGTGGCAGGCAGTCAGTCACAGCTCAGAAACTTGGGATGTGGTGTAAGAGATCAACAGTCATCTGCTGGACGCCTTGTAGAAAGTCAAAGGGTGATCTGCTGGAAATCTTCTGTAATCTGGAAGGGGTGGTTTAACAGAACCAGAAGAGAAGAGAGTTTTCTTCTTTGCTTAATGAATGTCTAGACCTACCAGAGCCAGAGAAAGACTAACAGTAAATATTGCTAATAATAATAAAGTAGGGGTGGGTGAAAGCAAAGATAAGCAAGAATGGCTGAACATTGATAAACGTTTAAGCCAGATAATGGGTATATAGGGGTACATTAGACTATTTTGGTTACTCTGCCTATGTTTGAAATTTCTCTTAATAAAAAGTTTAAAAAAGCAAATTGTCTCAGTTTCATCATCATCCCACAGCCGCAACTTTTATCCCTGTAAAGATTATGATTAAAATCTACTTCTGTCTTGGCTCAGCGCCTGTGGTTCAATCGGCTAAGGCGCCAGCCACGTACACCTAAGGTGTAGGTTCAAATCCCCAGCCCGGGCCCGCCAAACAACAATGATGGCTGCAACCAAAAAATGGCCAGGTGTTGTGGCGGGTGCCTGTGGTCCCAGCTACGTGGGAGGCAGAGGCAGGAGACTCACTTGAGCCCAGGAGTTGGAGGTTGCTATGAGCTGTGATGCCATGGCACTCTACCCAGGGCGATAGCTTGAGGCTCCGTCTCAAAAAAAAAAAAATCTACTCCTGTCTTTGACATTTAACAATACAGACTGAAGCTACCACCTTCACACAGCCCCACCTGAAGGAAATAGTGTGGCATTTTTTGACCTCTCAGTCTCTGCTAGAATAAAGGCAGGCATCAAATAAGCTTACTCCCAGTCATCAGATATTATTCTACTGCCTCAGATAGTCAGGGACACCAAAAGAGCAACTTTGCACAATTAGGGTCTTTTGAGTCTGAAGGGTTTTGTTTATTTCTTTACACCAACTTAAGCAGACTGAGGCTACCTGGATTTATCAATGTCCCCTCAAAACTGACTTAGCCTTTATTTATTCTAATAGTGTATTACCAAGATCTCAGATTAAGAATACTCAGTTTATGTACTATTACACAGCATCCCTTTTAAATTACTGATATATCAATCCTGAAGTTTTTGTAAAAATGTTTAGTATTCAAGTTTGGGTTTTACTGAAAGTGAAGGTGAAACTGCTTTATAAGCAGAGATCTTCTCCTATTCCCTGAGAAAGTGTTAGTACTGAAGAAATGTTTAGTGAATAAGTAAATGGTAGGAAAGAGATATTTAAATGATTAAAAGATTTAGATCATTTAAGTGATTAAATTTTCTAATGGACTTCAAAGGCAGAAGTGAGAAAAAATAAGAGCAGTAAAATACTCACGGCAGGAAAAAAAGAAAAAAGAAAAAAAGCATTTTAAAGATTTTATAATTAGGGCCCCAGGAAGTATTTATGGACTTATTGTTGGCCAAGAAATTCCGTGATATGTTGAGGCTTTACGAAAAGTACATATAATTTTTTTTTACTTCTTGAAAGAGATATTTAAGACCTGCTAAGAGAAGCAGTCAAATCTCTAGGGAAAAAAATTTCTTTGCTTACAATACATTTATAATGAGAATAACCTTATAATAAAACTAACCTTATGTTTTTAAGTTTGACTTTGGTGAAAATTGGTTTCAAAAGATCTAACCATCAAAACTAAAATGAGGCAAAAGGTTTATGGAGACTAAATTAGCTGAATAGTTATTTTTTTATCTCTCTTTTTCTATAGTTTGTGGGCTAAATATTAAGTAGCAACACCTTAAAATTTTAAATAATCCCAACTACTCCTCCGTTGGGAACATACAACAAATCTGTACCAAACATTCTACACAAGGGTTATCAATATCAGAGACCAAAGCAAGTCAATTAACATTCAGGGAAATAAGCTGGTTTTGCTCCTGCTATGAGTCATAGTACCTAAATTCCCAATCCTACATTTCAAAGAGCGAATGCTCTCTTCCTAGAAACAACCCCAAAGAAGTACACACAGACTTCTAAGGTATCTTTTGAAGACAACCTCCAATGCAATGGAGCGAGTGCCCATGATACATAAAACATCCAGAAGAGATAAGAACACAACTTCTTCACGGTGGATGCACTTAACACACAGCTGCTGAGGCACTTAACACACAGCTGCTGAGACACTTAACTTTGCATCAGCAAAGGCACAAAATTATGCAAGCCTGTCAAATTTTACTTTGCCAGGACCGAAAACATCAAGAATGACTACATCTGGACATTTTATTTCAGCAGTTTTTTAATAGATATGCAGAGGGTGCCCCCAAAAATGTACACACATTTTAAGAAAGAAAAAAATACTGCATTAAAACTGTCATACTCAATATACACTGAAAACATTTGTTATCTTGTGTATCGTACCTTGTATTTCTGGTAATTGCGGAAGTCAAACATGACTTGAGTATTACAATTTTGATAAAGCTTTTCCTTTCTTAAAATGTGTATATATTTTTAGCACCCTCTAAATATGTTTATAACACAGACTTATGTATATGTGCATACCTGTACACTTACATACGTATGTATTTATAGATACCCACACTTAAAGAGACCTCATTACAGAGGAAGCATGCTGTAGTTGGCATGGCACACAGACTGACCATATAACCCCAATTTTCTCTCACTGGCAACTTTTTGATGCTTTTTTCCCATCAGGGCTATAGCTTGTTTTTTTTTTTTCTTACAGTCAGCTTAACAATGAGTTGTGATGGAAATTTTGCCCTAAAAATATTTAGTCACAGGTGCAATGGATTAGAAAACAGTTAATGAAGCCAAGGTCATAAGCTCATACTGCTATGAAATTCAAATGAAATAAAAATCTTCCATACTGGAGACCGGCTCTTCATCTAGGTCAGTAGCTGCATGATGGACTATCGTGGGCCAAAGGGAGACCAGTCTGCAGAGTGGGGAGAGGTCCAGATCCTGTACAACGTGATGAACAGTCAGTAGCATGTCCACGCTTCCTGTTTGTGTTCTTGTATTAGTATTAGTACCTGTGAGGTGCTCTCATGCATTTAGAAATAGAAAGAAGGGGAGGACAACATCTCTTCTTTAATACCATGCTACTCAAGTGAGGGAAACAAAACAGATTAAAAAGTTAACAAATGCTAAAGTGTAGTGTATTGAGGACCAAGTAAATAGGGCGACAGGTGTGGAAGGAGTAAAGGGAGAAATAGCATTTTTGGTGTAAATGGGGAAACTTCTGAAGGAGACAACCTTGGTGCTGGCCCTTCTTAGCATGGAGTTGGCAGAGGAGGGTATACGTAGAGGGAGCTTCCTAGCTCACCCCCATAGGGCAGACCAGGACCCTTCATCCAAGCAAAAACAGCTCGGGCTTCCCACATGCATAGCAGAAGGTCAACTCTTATTTTTTCCAGTACCACTAAGCCTAAACTCATCCTTTAGTTAGCAACAGGAGAGGTGGGAGGCTGTGTTCAGAATAAAATTTCCTTTCTAAAACCCTATTGAGAAAAATGCACATCCAGGAAAATCATTCAAAACATCTACTCCACAAGGATTTCTAAGCTTTATTCTGGGATCAATTAGAGCAGACATCCTCAAACTATGGCCCATGGGCCACATGAGGCCCGCCTAGGACATTTATCTGGCCCGCTGCATGTTTTTGCCGCCACTGCCTGTCTTGCTTAGCAGCTGACTTGTCCTGGGACCTGCAGTCCGGCCCTCCAACCATCTGAGGAACAGTGAACTGGCCCCCTGTTTAAAAAGTTTGAGTACCCCTGAATTAGAGCTTCATAAAGCTATATATCATGGCTACCTTAGTTTCGACTCTATACATTTATTCCATTGAGTTATATTTTAAAATTAAACTTTACTTTCTGACAGATTGGCAAAATCTATCAAAAATAATAATTCCATGGCCTCTAATCAGGTAATTCCATTTCAGAAAATGATTCCTATAAATAATCTTCCTTCAGTGTATTCATATGTAAATGATCATTCACACTACAAGGCTGCAGGGGTTCCCCACCCCCACTTTTTTTTTTTATAATTGCAAAAAAGTAGGTAGAACCTAAATGTCTATTTTCAGAGGATGCATTAACTGAATTAAAGTATATATAGTAGATAAATACTACACAGACAATATAAAAAGAATAGTAACTGTTTACATATACTAACCTAGATCTAGCCAACTAGAAGCTGGTACCTAAACGATGAGCAGCGGATTGATATGGTGATTAGGGTCAGACCAGGCCAAAGCAAAACTCCCTGGTCAGGATGCAGTGAAGGACCTCATGAAGGCCACCATGACTGAAGTGCAGTAGATGGGGAAAGGGAGAAAGTGAGAATTGAGATCGGGGTGTGGAACAGATCACACACAGAGAGACATTGTATGATAAAAAATAATGGGGGCCATTAGGCTATTTTAAACAGACACCATGGTTCATGTTTTAAAATAGCCAGCCACTCTACCCTCTGTATGGACAGTGAAGTATAAAGGGGCCACAGGGGAATGGTGATACAAGACAGGTGTCCATTGCAGCAGTTTATACAAGACATTAAGAATGACAGAGTGTCAGTGGGGCAGAGTAAATGGTTTGGGGAAACATTCAGAGATAGGATTCTTGCTTCCTCTTCCTTTCATGGTTCTTGCTTTCATAGGGTCAACTGCTCCCATCACTAACCATCAGGACTTTCCCACCTTCAGATTCCCACATTTACTAATGTCATTAATTGTGTTGCGATACACGTGAATCTTATCGTCCTGCTTTGCATCCTTTTTGAAAGCAAGGGGCACGTAAATCTATTGTTCTAAATAAAAGTGTATGTGTGCACGTGCCTGCACGTGTATAAAGGTACAAGTTGAGTCGCAGCGGCATGAATATGCGTGTGGGAAGAGCAGGAGCCAAGAATACACAGACCTGCCTCCCACTTATGCTTTCAAAGATTTTATTTTCTTTACATTTCAAATAGCATGATCATTAATAATCGTGTTCGTGGTGGCGTGAAGAGTAAGAGTTAATAACAAAAGTGCATGGTTCAGTTCTAGGATGGTCAGCATTGCTTGGGATTAAAATGGTAAAAAGCCTGGATATTATGCCATGGGGAAGATCTAGGGATTTTTGCACAGAGGGCTAAAGTGCAAAGCTGCGTTTTAGGAAGATGTATCTGGAGGTGGCACATAAAGGGGAAAGGCCAGTGAGGAGATTATTGCATTCTTCACAATATCTGTATTAGAAAGGGAAAGAAGAGATCTCATTATCAGCATTGACAGACAAAGAAGAGAGTGACTCACCTCAGGTCAAACAACAAATCAGGGGTAGAAATGAGACTAGGCTGGAAATCATCTTCCTGGTCTCAGTACACTAATTCTCCAGACCTCTGCTGCCTACATTATTCAAATACAGTATGTGAATTTGGCTATTCATATGACCTTTTTCAAATATTAAAGCTCTCTGCAACCCACTAGATAAATAAAATACTAAAGGTCAGAGAATAGAGAAAATAATGGTTTCTCCCACGTTCAAAAAATATTATTTGAGATTTGTCTCTACGAATTTTCATTTAAAAAAAAAATCAAAGCTTTTATTAACATGGCATCAAACTTCCTCTTGGCTACTCCCAGATCTCTATGCATACATGTGTATTCTGTGTGTGTGTGTGAATTCACACACATTTATCCCAGGTGTTCAGGTGCTCTGTCTCCATTAACCCAAATGGGTAGAAAGTGCTTTTAAAGAGAAATTATCACTTAGTTTACCTCATATTTCAGACAAGTACAAGTTTTATAAATACATAGAGGAAAAATCACACTCAGTAAATGTGGGAATTTGAAAGTCCTGATGGTTAGCGAGAGGAGGAGTCTGCACTATGAGGACAAAACACAAAGTTGTTTAAGATCATTCAGTAATAAATGCCTATAATTTCATCAAGATCTGGTGTGTAGGCTCGGCGCCTGTGGCTCAATAGGCTAAGGCGCCAGCCACGTACACGTAAGGTGGTGGGTTCAAATCCCCAGCCCTGGCCCGCCAAACAACAACAATGGCTGCAACCAAAAAAATGGCCGGGCATTGTGGCAGGCACCTGTGATCCCAGCTACTTGGGAGGCAGAGGCAGGAGACTCGCTTGAGCCCAGGAGTTGGAGGTTGCTATGAGCTGTGATGCCATGGCACTCTACCCAGGGGGATAGCTTGTAGCTCCGTCTCAAAAAAAAAAAAAAAGATCTAGTGTGTATT
>CAUYQV010140283.1:0-35963 GCA_963574575.1 Galagoides demidoff
AAACAATTTAATGCCAATGGAAAGTGGTCCAGGAGAGGGGAAAAGCCATGATGCAGGACAGAGAGGGGCCGATGGCAGAATGACCTTGAAGGGGTGGGAAAGGAGGAATGAGCACTAGCAGAGGGGCTGGCTTAGATGGGAGTGTGGATAAGTCATCTGTGGAGACACGTGGAAAGGCCGAGAGCCTGGGCCACATGCTGGGGTGGGGAGGGATGGTGGAGTCTCCGAGTTCTTTGGTGATCACGGCAATGATACCAGTGAAAGATGGAGAGCTGGATTTCAACTGGGTTTTGGCTTTGAACAGTAGGCACAAAGAGTGGAGAACATAAAAAGGGCATGCATATAATAATTGAAATGGAATTTGAGGAGGAGATGCTTAATGATTGTTAAATAAGTAAATAATGAAAAGCTGAAACTTTTATTTATGACAAAGATAAAAATAATGCTTTTGAGAAGAACAAATGCTATCTCAGTGCCTGAGAAAGTGCAGGAGTCAGCCCGAGAGCTTCATGCTGGTTGATAGCCTGTGTGTGCTGTCAGGCTCCACCCAGATCTCTCTCAGTGCCTTTCAGAATCTGACCCAGTCTGCTTCCGTCTGTCTTTGAACCTCTCTGCTTCCATGAGTGTCTTCGCAATGTTCAAAACATTTTTATGAAAATATTTTAATGGTTTTTTTCTTACATAAAGAAATTTTTAAATATTTTAAATTGAATAATACAATTAGGTGGTTTAAAAAAATCTGATTTATAATCATACATACCACTTTTTTACAAAAAACATAGAAAAATGAAGCTAAAGTATAATGAAAAACTACCTATAATATCATTATTCAAAGTGACGATGTTAAAAATTTAAATATATTCTCTTTTAGCATTAGTTCATCTTTACATAACGGTGATCAAAATGTTCTTATCACTGTATGCTTCTTTGTGCACTTAACATGAACATATTATTATAAACTTCTCACAAACATCCTTTTTACTGAATGCATGCTTCTATGGCAACCTTTGTGTCACTGTTTCATGGTCGTGCGAACTGGCTCTCCAAAGTGGTTTAGAAAGAGGAAGGAGACTTTCCTCTCTCCTTTGCCCAAAGTTAATGCCCACTTTTGCATCCTCTCTGCAGTCTTTCTTGTCTGTGCTCCCATCTACCTCTTCTGTTTTCCTCCCTCCTGCCTTCCTCCTTCTCATTTGTCTCATTCATTTTTAACTATAGTGTCCCCAGTGTCTGCCTTACAGTAGGCATTCAGGTTTGTCTTTAAGGACAATATGGAATATCCATTTAACTAATTTTCTGTTTTATTGAAAGTGAACTCACTGTTATTATGAAATGGCACAAGGTCAGTTACCCTCCTGCCTGCGTCTCATCTACCCAGGGAAACTCATTTTTACCTACATTCTTTCACGTGCATTTTTACATAGATCAACTGCTAAAGTCTTAAACTTCCACCTAGAAACCGAACAGCAGATACAGTATCAGAACATTTTCAACAAGGCCAACAGAATACATTTGCCAGAAATATAAAGTTAAGATTGCTTGTGATGATTTTAGCTAAGCAGCACAATTCTAGATGGAAGTATATACATCAAACTTCATATGGCTATAAAATCTTGGATTTCCAAGGGTGTTACTCAACACAGAACTTTGGCGGGTAATTTTGGGGACAGACCCCCCCGCCCCCGAAGCATTTGCTGGGAGTTTGCAATGTCTAATAGGAATGAGTCTAGGTAGAAAGTTATAGTTCTGTGGTTCCTGGATGGCAACATTGTTAGAGTCTTTTTTTACATCAAGATGAAATGTGCCTCCAACAAAGTCTATGAAAAGGTCCTGGTATACACAATTTTTTATGGAGACTAGAATGTGAGTAATCGGAAACTTCAGTAACTTGGGGCTTCTGTAACTCCTATAATTCTTTGTTATCAAGCCATTTATCCTCTCACCTTTAACTCTAACCTTATTTACTTGATTCTAGTTCTGTGAAGCCTCAGCTCTTATAAATTACACATGTACCCAAGAGAAAGGTTAAGCCTTAGAGCAACTTGTGAAAAGTTGTTCATTCCTAAAAACAGGAGTGAAGAACAATGGCATCAATGTGACTAACATCATTAATGTATTTATACAGATACACAATTACTAGCAATATCTAATCTAGAGAAGGAATTATGAAAGTGATTTGCACATCCACTTTTTAAAATTTAGAGCAAAATTTTCTTGTGTAAAACTTTCTTCCTTAAAAAAATCTCTATTGCCGATCTCCATTTATGCCTTAAAAAGAATATATTGGCTTCTTCATGATTTAATCTGTGACTTTTTCCTCATGTAACTCATTGTTCAATGCCACTGGCATACAAATATTCAAAGTGACCATGTTGCCCAGTTCCTTGCAATTGAATTGAATAAAAACTTGGATTAAAAGGTCAACTTTAAAATATGCATAATAAATTCACTCACTAAAAGCTAAATCCCAACAACTTTCCGCATCATTTCTCTTCATCTCATTATTCATGTAGGCGTCCCTGAATTTTAAGCTGTGCAAATGAAGGAGCAGAATGTATAGAACGTTGGGGCCCAAGCCCTTTTCATGAATAAGGAACTAGCGGGACGGTGAATGGTATTTCTTAAATTAATGAAGTTGACACAGTGGAGAACTGATGGGTGCCCAAGTATTTTTCTATAGTACAAAACGGTAAAATTTTTATTTTATTTCAAGAAATCCCTTACTCTATTTCCTTCATATATTTGATCCCATAGCTATAGTATTGAAAGCCTCATTAATTTTAAAATTTCATCACTTATGATACTAAAATTGTTAGGGTTATTCAGCAAGTTATGGTAAAACAAAGCATGTGAATTTCTACAAGAGGTGAGTAGAGTGTCATAATATTACATAGAAAGCTTTTTCATGCATTCTATAAATGTTTGCTGAGTAATTATTTGCATTAATAAAAGTGATATAAAGTTATTTGAGTAAGGTTTTTTAAGGGTAACAAACTCTTCTATGGCCTTAGTGATGTTTCAAAAGTTAGATAACAGTAACATTTATTTATTTGGTGGGGAACATTAAATCAAAATCACAAATAATAAGGTTTAGTGTGTGTAGTTCAGTTGGTGACACCATACCATTTCTTTTTTTATGGTGTTAGAGTCCTCAGGCTAATTTCATATGCATGTTAAAAATTTAATTCATGGAACAAGTAGATTTAAACGCAAAACAAGAAAACCTCTGAATTGAATGTCATGGTTACAAAGTAGAGTAGAACCTCTCAGTAAGTTGACCACCAAGGCTCTAATAAGCTTACTGACACGTGGAGGTGGTCAACATAAGGAACTAGGCCTACTGTACTGATACGTACATGTGGTGTGTCTGGTCTAAGAAAATTAGGTCAGTTTACGGAGGTGTTCAATGTAGGGAGATGGTCAAGTATGGAGATTCTACTGTGTTTGAAAATAACATGTACTCTTTCTGGAATACTTCAACTAGTCTCAGCTATGGTCAGGCCTTAAACCTTCACATCTGGAAACTACTCTAGCTACAAGATTTTTAACTCTGAAATTTTTCTATTAACCTCTTATTCTTCCATTTTTCCTGGTAGGTCAGGCTAATTAAATCCACTCTTTGGCTCAGCACCCTGTATTTCAGTGGCTAGGGCGCCAGCCACATACACCAGAGCTGGCGGGTTTGAATCCAGCCTGGGCCTGCCAAACAACAATGACAACAACAACAAATAGCTGAGTGTTGTGGTGGGGGCCTATATTTCCAGCTACTTAGGAGGCTGAGGCAAGAGAATCAATTAAGCCTAAGAGGTTGCTGTGAGCTGTGATGCCACATCACTCCACCAAAAGTGAAGTAGTGAGACTATGGCTCAAAAAAAAAGGGCGGCGCCTGTGGCTCAGTGGGTAGGGTGCCAGACCCATATGCCGAGGGTGGCAGATTTGAACCCAGCCCTGGCCAAACTGCAACAAAAAAATAAACAAACAACCCCCCCCCCCACTCTTCACATTAACTTTGACCTCGATCCTAAACCCATACCAGTGTTCCAACCCTCTGTTATCATTTGAGGCTTTCACTTTTCCTTATCTATTTATTTTGAGTAACTTGAAATTCCTTGGCCTTTTGACTTCCTTTTGTTACTAGCTGAATGATTTTTGCCTTGGATGATGCCTTTAAGCTTGGCCTTGGCCCTGTGGATGTTACTTTCTTCTTCAGGTGTGTGATCCAATGAGGATCTAACCACATCTATCTAATGTAGAATTAGAACATTTATCTTTAGCACTGAGGGACACGTTCAAAGGCAACGTCAGTATACAGAGACTTCTTGACTTATAATGAGGTCCCATCCTGATAAACCCATTGTTAAGTTAAAAACATAAGAAGTTGAAAATGCACTTAATTCATCTAACCTACTGAACAGAATAGCTTAGCTACCCTGTCTTAAATGTGCTCAGAACACTTACATTAGCCGACAATTGGGCACAGTCATCCAACACAAAGTCTACTTATAACAGTTATAAAGAATTTTGAATCAAAAATCAGAATTCAAAGTATGGTTTTGAATGTGTATAGCTTTTACACTATTATAAAGTAAAAAAATCTTTTATTTTCCATAAACCATTTTTAAGCTTATTTTTTTACACAATTTTCATATCCCAAACACATCATTGAAAAATACAGTTTGCATGTGTGTCCACCTTCAAAGTTCCCAATATGGTATTACATGTATTTCCTTTCTTTTTCTTTTCCTGAATGACTAATACTGTGGAAAAGTGTCAAAGTGGCATGTCAGTTATTCGTTGTCTGAAGAACTTCCATTAACATGTCACTTTTGAGTGGTCCCAGAGTGCTATGTTTTGAACCCACACCAGGGAGGATTCACAAAGTCGTAAGTCAAACCATTATCAGTCAGTGACTCTCTGTTATCTCCTTGAAAGCTGGGATAGTTAGGGGCTAAGAAAGGAAAAGAGCAACAGTTTTCAGGGGCCAGGGAAGCCATGCAGTGTATTGCTTTAGCATGGATATGAGCAGGAAGTCAGTGCCCACACAGGTGTTAACTACACAAACATTTACTGCACACCAGCTGCAGAGAAGGCCCGATTCAAGGAGCGGGGGACGTAGCAGATGACAAGAATGGCCAAGTCCGAGCCCTGGAGGGGTTTATATTCTGCCAGAGGATTCACAATGTCAAGCAACTTAACACAAAGTTAATTATGCCATTCAGATAGAATTCAGCTCAATTCTTGTATAATTTTATACTGATCATTTCCCATGTTTACTGTTCAAAAATAAAACGGGCTATTAAATATTCAGTAGTCTTTAAGTGTTCAAAGTATGTTTAAAAGAAATAAATGTTAAGGTGTGATTTGTAACCTTTTGTCAGTTCTTTGACCATGAGACTAACTCAGTATTATCTATCTTAGATGTTCTGATTCTCAGGGACCACCTATGGATCTGTTGTGAGAAATTTCTTACTTTTCAAGTACAGGGGACCTCAGGGCCCTATTTTCCAGTTTTTGGCAGGGATGGAATTAGTTTTTATTTTGCTATGTACAAAGTTCTTGCTTTTAGTGACAGAATTAATTACACAGGGAATAAGTCCTTGGATCTGTTTTGTCACCCATTACTGCCAGGCTTTCTCTCCTGACTGTAACCAGAGCTGTTTGTGTACAGTGGTAAAATCAGACATTAGCTTTGTGCCTCCAGGGATGTCAATGCAATGGAGAATAATTGATCACGGCTGCCTAGAGAACTATTTTGAGATGGGTTCTGAGGCTCTGGTTGGGCTCATCAGAAAAGAAAATGATGATTGATAAGGAAAATCTGTGGGCAAGCAAGGGTGGACTTGTGCTGCAGATGCTGGGAATTCTCCAGTCTGGACATACTGACTCCCTGGGAATGGCTTGACCTTGCAGCTTCAGTTTTAATCTCCACAGGCATAAGGATGATTTATTTTATTCTGAACAGAATGTTCTAGAAGCAATTTTAATAGTGAAGTACTCCTCCCCCCATTTCCTAATGGAGTTGTGTTGAGTTTTTTAAATTTTCAAATAGGATCACATTCAGCCTGGGGTCGCTGGTAGGTTTTTCCTCTTAACACACATATAAAAATAAAAGCCATAATTAGAAAATGATAAAGGCTGTGAAACAAAGATAGAGGAAAAATGTGTGTGTGAGAGAGTGACTTGATTAAGTTATGATGCAACCAGGTTGAGATCTTGCTTTTAATATGCCAGTTTTTAATAATTGATTTAAATAATTTAAATTTCAAAACACATTATTAAAATACTTTAATGATAGAATATCTTAATCCTTTGATGGTAAAGATTTTCATAATTATACTCCTATTTCCCCAAATTTATGAAAGAAATGTATGCTCAGTGCACATCACTTGCATATACATATACAATTTTTTTTAAAAGTACCTTCCTGCATTTTGTTATTCTCTTAGGTATTTAAAAAAAAAAAATCTAGAATATATTTCTGGATGTTGTTCAATTTAGAATGAACATATCAGAGTACACTGCATATATCTGTGTGTGTGTCTGTGGACTCGGGCGCAAGGTAAGATGTATTCTAGTGGGTCGTGGTAAGTAGAGTTTGAAAGTCACCACTCAGACCATTCCTCTTGTATAATCACAGAGCCTTAGAGGAGAGAATAGTTTCTAACTGCTAACGGACTTGACAGATATCATTCGGTTTTAATAATGCCAAAATCCATGTGCTGTTTATTTCAATAGTTCAAGTAAAGCTTTAGAACAGTGTGAACAGGAGCAGTAAGCAAGGTTCGCACCACACTCGGAAGCACGGTGCAGAACACGGTCCACGCACACAGAAGCCTGGCGCAATAGCCCGGGCGTTATCTTTCTGAATGCCTGAGCCGCGTCTGCCTCCTCTTTGCTCCTAGAGCCTCCCTGCAACTAGTGAATGGACCTAGTTCTCACCCCAAGAGAAAAAGGAGTGAAGATATGTGGCTCTGCCAGCCCCAGGGCCTCAGACCACACACACACTTATCACCGCTCACAGTCACTGTGACTCCAGCCAGGATTTCAGTAGCCGCGGCCTTTTCCAAGTTTTTCCTCCTGCCTGAACAGAAGGGTGATCATAGCATGTTTTCACTAATCGGTGATTTAGGTAGCCAGAGGCCATGTGGGGCTGGCAGTTACTAGATTTATATAAGCTATAAATCTGACCCATGGAATGAAGAAACTGATTGAAGCCAAAAGGGTCAAGGGTCACAGATGACTTTCCCAGCATGGCCTAAATTCTAGTTTCTCTCTTTTACGGCTACAGGTGGGAGGTCTGAACAGGAGAGAAGAGGGTAGGTCACTGGCTACAACTGGGAGTCCCTCACCTGCACATTCATAATGTTATTATAAAAATAATAATTAGTGACACTTAAATGATACAGTGAAGTACTGCATAGAGTGAGACTTGGGTAGTTTTTAAAAAATGGGAAGGGGTAAAATACAACTGCTCCTGGGTATGCACAGAAGATTTGTTCGAGGAATTCCCCTGCCCTTGTAGATGCCCAAAATCCATGGATGGGATGCTCAAGTCCCTGATATGAACGACATGGTGTCAGTATTTAAAGTATGCACATCCTCTTGTATATTTTAAATTATCTCTAGATTACTTATAAAACCTAATATGGTATAAATGCTGTGTAACTATTTGTAATACATATTGTTTAGGGGATAATGAAAAGGAAAAAAGTCAGTACATGTTCAGTATAGATGCAATCATCATTTTGTTCCCCAGGGGGAAAAAAAAGTTTTCTTTTAAATTTTTTTCTTCCTCAATGTTGGCTAAGCTTTAGTAAACCATACTCTTTTTTGGTAAGTAGCCATTGATTAACAACACTGGTACAGTTTTCAGAGCAAATAGGATATGCCTGCTTTGGTAGTAAAATTTGAAAATGATGGATGTATTTCTTTTATATGATATGAATATATTTCTAATAATGAATATATGTACAGCTGGTCTTCAGAAACTTAAGAGGGAAACACAGCTGAGCCTCAGCTGTTAGTGGAGTAGAAAGTAATAAAAATGCGGAGGCTGCCACGGCCACTTCAGCCACCCTGCTTTCATTCTCGGACAGCCTGGGCTGGACACCACTGCAGCACCAACAGAAAACGGTTGCTGCTCCCTCTCCTTACAGCAAGTTAGGGATGTGTGCATATCAAATGCGTGGGAAGGTGCTCCTTAAATCATGGTTTGTATGGCAGTGGTGATACAGAAAAGGGAGAAGAGAGCCTCACTGTAAAAGAGAAGAATACATTTTGGTGCACCAGGTTGTTTAGGCCGCCGAAGTCAGTACTTGATTGTGTTATCTGCCTTACGACTGCCATGTGCCAGTGTGTGGAATGCGGGTGTGGGAAGGAGCTCAGACACAATCAGTCCAGCTCCTTCTGTTTTACTTAGGGGAATGGCCGACTGGGGCGAGAGAACAGGCTTCAGGCCGAGGCTCCTTGATACATGACATTCATTTCTCCTCGTGGACAAACTCATTTTTTGGTAATTGGAATCCACTTGTGGTCTATGAACCACTATTTGTTCATTCTGAAGTAAGTCAGAAACTTACTTTAATTTACATTAAAAATCTGAATTAAACTGAAACAATTTAAATTTTATGTTTCAGGCTCCTCTGCACTGCTTTAGTCCTGGTTGTAATGATGATGAGAACTGCCACCCTACTAAAGCTTATTATGTTTATTTTTGAGTTTGGGGGTTAACATTCTGGGAAGGCTTCCTAAATTATCATTTATCTTTCTTATCATTTTTCTTTTTACCTACAGTTTATATAAGTACTTGCTTTCAAAGATGATTAGGTCAGTGATTCTTAATTTATTTTTAAAAGATAATACCAAAGACAGAAATAAGGCCAGAGTGAAATGACAGGGTTCTAACCTCTCAATCTGGAAGGATTGTTTTTCTAGTAAGAGGAAATATATGTTATAGAGACGAATCTAATATTCAAACCTAGTCAGAGGTAGTCCTTGTTAGCCAGTCAAAGAAGTGCTAGAAGTCAAGAGGAACCTCAGCAGGGTTTTCTCTGCTCCAAAGGAAAAATACTTTCTAGGATAAATGGAATGATTAAGAACATAAGAATAATCAGTATTGAATTTTACAGTGGAATGAGTCCCATTAGCTTTCCAGCTGAATGCAATAGACCTTATTTGCTTTCTTAACACATAATTTTCCCATTGCTGTATAAGTGAGATCTCTTTCGTCATGTTACCTGGATTACGTAAACACTAACATCTTTAACACTAGTGGACTTCCCATAAAGAGGTTTAGATTCCTGCAAATCCAGGTGAGAGTTCTTGTGGCACAAGCAACTGTTGGCAGATGAGGTGAGGTAGAGGCACCCCGTGGACGCCGTCAGTAGGTTAGGTTTTGATGGCCATGGTCCAGAGGAGGGGGTGGTCTGTCTCCACACTCACTACACCAGATCCGTCATAGGTATTGGAGGTACTGACCAGTGTTCCAAACCCAAGTACATCATTTGCTGTAAGAAATAGGAAAAAAAGAGAAAAGTAGTGAAGAGACAACCCTTTCTCCAGTATAGACTGACTTTATCAACAGTTACCAAAAAGTAGTTAGGTTACCCACACTTTCATAGAAGATGTATAGAAAAGGGGTAGGTTGAATACCTAACATAGGGTTCCACAACTGAAGGTTTCTGTGGCAAAACCATTCTCCCTGGAATTAGTAATTGGTTTTTTACCGTTTGGGGTTATATACCATTCTCAATACTAAATTTCATTAATTTATTTTATTTTTTTCTTTACCAGTTATAAAACTAAAACCCATATCTGTGATGTGCTATTTAGTTCCTTGCCAAGTACAATTGTAATTTTTCTTGATGATTCCGTTTTAACATTTTACCTAAGTTATTAAACTCTATGAAGATACAGTTTTAGCTTCAATTATAAATGATATTGGACAGAAAGCTAATTGCCTAAAAAAGGCATTGGATTTTTTTTTTCTTCTCATAAAGAAGAGTCAAAGTGAGTATGGCTTGTAGTCCGTAAAATTAGTAGGAACTCAAAGGTCTTGAGTAGTCTTGAAGCAAAGTCACTTAAGCAAGAGATGAGGTAATTCTTTAAACTACTAAATTGTAAAGAAAAAACCTTAATGGTTATATAAATAGTATTTATAAGTTTTTAAGTATACACATATAAACATATATTTGTATTTTCTAACAAGTTAATGTAACTTCACTTCTCTTTGCATAAATAGGAGTTCACTTCATCAAAATGACTCTGAATTCATGACTGATCTATAAACATCCCTGACAATATCACCTTCTTTGCTAAAATTAAAAGAGAAAAATAAATGTTATGGAACCAAACTGTCTGAGTCAGAACAGGCCCTTTTTCCTTCACGCTAGGAAATACACATGGCTCTGGGGGAAATAATGCAATTACAATGTTCAATTCCCACTAGAGGGAGCCTGCTATCTTTCCGAGAAAGTCTTGAAAAGGCAATTTAAAAATTCAGAAATGGTATTGCAGGATAATGTCTAATCAGAATTACCAGTTCACAGAGTTTATTAAAACTCAAATTACTTATTTTTCATAGTTTTCTATGTCTCTACTAATGCAAACACAAAGTGGGTCCCATGTGAATATCACTCTGACATGTAATTCAGGATAAGAAGCTCTTGCCTCTTAAGGAATTTGAGACTTGTGTGAGAAGGTGACATATGCCTAAATATTTGCAGATTTAGACACTATCACGTGGATGGTGGATTAGGGTCATGAGGGAGTCACAGCAAAGTCAACTTAGCATCTCGGTTGGAGAAAGAAGCGTTGACTCTCCTGAAGGGTGGTTTGCTTGGTTGCATGCCAAGTGGCTTTCCGAGACCATCCCAAACCCAGGGTCTCAAGGTTTTCCCAGTAGCCCAGGGAGTCAGGGAGCAGTTTGAACATTTCCCGATATTTAATCATAAAGGCAGTGTAGGGCGTCTCAGGAGGCTGGCCAGCTTTAGAGTCAAGACCCCTAGTGAGGAACCATCTGTGCACAGTGCACAATCCACCTCAATTCAACAACCTATTTTAAGATTCTAGAAACTGATTGGATCGAAATCCTCATTTTTATCTAGGCTCAGAGGACAAGAGCACAAAAATTGTGCCTTTAGTTTATAGCTGCATATCAATTCCTTTTTGATTTCCTGAAGGTAGACTATGGACTGTAGATCATCAGGGTAGCTTCATTATATGCATTGGGTTTTCTAAGACACTGTTGCATTCTGGTTGCTTTTAAAATGGAAAAAGAAGGTATAATAAGGGCATAAGAAGATGCAGTGTGTGCATGTGGCTGTGCGGGAGATATTTCTTTGAGTTAAGCTAGACTACTATTAGCCTTACCTGTAAATTATGCTTTTATTTTATAATATTCAAAGTTCCACCAAAACCAGTTATTAAACAGTTATAAAAAATTAAAGGTAACAGTTACGTGTTTTTGATTATCCTCAACTTTATGGAAAGCACAATAAAAATGACAGAAAAGATGATCACGTTGAAACACAAACTCATAAATTTCAATTCATTGCATCATTCCAATTATTTTGAAATATATTTTCTTCAAATCAAAGAATCATGCACTTGGACAAAACTTTAAAGTCTTCTTTGGAAGGAAGAGAACTTTTTTTCTGAGGAAAATATTTGGAATTATGACTAACTCCCCCCCCACTCCAAATGTCTGAGGGTCAATCGTGACCCTCAAAGTAAATGAAACTGGGGGAGACAGCTGCTCCCAGATAGGAGAGACACAAATTGCTTCTCATCTGGACTCGCCAGTACTGGCTGGCTGAACTGCAGAAAATTTGACTCAAACTTTGTTTCCCCCCTCTTGGTTTTCAGAGAGTAGAGTCCTAAGACAGTCAGTCATTCAGATCAAGTCCTGTTTTTAAAAGAAAATGGGAATAATAGTTACAGATACATGTGTAAGCTTGATTATAAGCAACATTATGATGTATAATGAACATAATACTGCTTGCTCTGTCTGGAAGTCAGAGTTGTGTCCCATCTATTTGTTTCAAAGCCATGCTGTCAGCAGTTTGGAGGACAGGTTGTCCTGTAGTCATGACAATAAGACCTTTGCCCGGTGAGCAGTGATCATGTTCATATTCCAATAAAATTTATTATAAGGCATATATATCAGAGGACTCAGAGGTACCGCCTAACTTTTGAGTTTTCATATTTTAGAGAAATAGCTGATATAGATGAGAGAAACACTGATATAGATTTATAATTTTCATTCACTGTCTCAAAGTGTCTTCTTTACCAAAGGTAAGGATGAGAATAAGGTGTTTTATTATTTTCAGTGATGTCCTAGCAGCTTTTCTCCAAAAGAGAAAAGATTGGGAAGACTGAGCAATGCAAAGCAGAGGCTGTTAATGCTTGGAAACTAACTCAACTCTTTTTGTGTAGGTGGGTGTGGCGTGGGGCCATTTATCCCTGGTTTCATGCCCACCCTATCTTTGCAAGCTACTTTAGCAGGCTGTGGCTCTTTGGGGCTGGTTAAGAAAGGGTAAAGGAGGGCTCGGGAGGCATCAGGCAATTTCAGCACCGGAAAGCAAGGGTGGGAGGCTTTTGTTCTCTTTGCACCTGCACCGCTGTGGTGCTCCTGTGCGCCGATGGAAAAGGCCTCTCTCTGTCAAAGGTCACGATCCCGTCGTGATGACAGTAGTGAGTCAGACCCAGTTAGCTTCAAACGTTGCTCTCCCATTCACTCACTCTATGAACTCTATGAACTCATTTAAACTCTTTAGCCTCGGTTTCATCAACTATAAAATGTGGATGACAATAGCTACTTCACAGAGAAGATGTATGGAATATATGGTCTAAATATTAATACATAATAGGTGTTTTGGAAATTTTCCATTTTCTTTCTCCTGTTATTCTGTCGCTAAATAGATCAAGTTTGTCAAATGTGTCATGATTTGAACAATTAGCAAATGACAGGCAGCTAAGAGGCAGAACAAGGTAAACTCCTAATTTTGCCAGGCCAGCTTTTGTGAAATATTTGTTTCAAGTGCCACTTTGGCCAAACCTACGTATGCATTTGTAGATTTCACAGATGTTTATTACGGCTTGTCCCTGTGCCAGGAATTGGGCACAAAGATGAGTTTCTCTGCCCTCAAGGTTTTTACATTTTAGTAAAAGAGAGAGATGTGTATGTAGTCAAACTCAGGACAGAAGGGAGGCAGGAGGCAGGCCAAGGGGAGGGGGTACCTTCCTGGAAGCCAGGGTGGGGTACGCATTTATGTGGGGGTGACGCCTTTTGTAATGGGGGGGCCATAGGCATCTCTTAGGCCTGGCCTCCCAAGAATCTATGGATTGACATTGGTTCTTTTGTTAAAAAAAAATAAGTAAAATGATTTTTTTTAAAGGCACTGCAAACATTTCTAAAAATCAATAAAACTAAGGCAGCAAAAGGGAGTGAACTAACTGGCTTTGCCCAGGGGATGCTCTTCAGAGGTCATATATCTGAGGTGAGCATAATTCTCATTCATTCAAGACATTATTGGAGCTGTTACAGCGGGGCAGGCATTGAAAGGACAGCAGGGTTTCATCTGCAGTGTACAGATGAGGAAAACGAAGCTCAGAGAAGCTCAGTCCACAGGCTCTGGTGATAATAACAGTTGTTCATCACCAACGTGTTACAGAGGGAGGGTAAGGCAATTCTTTGAAGGGCTACACAAGGAGAACTGATGCTGGTCTGTTTTCCTGAGTACAGAGCTGTCAGCAGCCTGAGGGAGTAGAGGAAAGCAGGTGAGTTGTGAGAGTGTAAAAGTCACTCTAAGCCTTAAACGAACACTTTACACATCATACAGACAAATGCTTAAAGAACTTACTTTGATGAATCTTAAGGTTCGTTGCTATTCTGGGACATTAGGTTAAGTTCTAGGAGTTAAGTTAGACACATTGGACATCACTAACCACTTAAGACATAATGGAACCACCATCTACTCTACATTCATCATTTACTCTCTGAAGATTCTTAGGCTATTTGGAGAAATGGCTACACATTAAGAAAATATGACTCAAATTTCATTAGCAGAAAAAGCCAACTATACTGTCTGTAACATCAGTTCATGATCATTTGTCTTTACAATTTTTTTAGCAATTTTAAAAGCACCTATTTTAAAAATTGCTAATTTATGTTGTAAATATGAACTCAAGGAGTGTTATTATTAAAACTGTTTCCTGTTAAGAAGCATTCATACTTAAAGTGCTCTTAAAATTTTTCAGAAATTAAATCAATATATTAGCTTTTCACTCTCTTAAAGACTGAAACTCGAAATAGTCCTCGTGTGGAGTTATAACGTGTATGCCTATTGTGTATTTTGTATTTATAATAGGGTTTTAAGGAATATTGTAAAAATTTTGGGACACTGGGCAGAGCCTGGGTTCAAAAGGGTAGGGCGCTGGCCCCATATGCCAGAGGTGGCGGGTTCAAACCCAGCCCTGGCCAAAAAATGCAAAAAAAAAAAAAAAAAGAAGAAGAAACCATTGGGGCACATATATTAAAGAAATACATTGTATTATTTCAGAGGCCAGGCACAGTGGCTCATGCCTGTAATCCTAACACTCTGGGAGGCCACGGCAGATAGATTGCTTGAGCTCAGGAGTTAAAGACCAGCCTGAGCCACAGCAAGATCCCCGTCTCTAAAATTAGCAGGGCATTGTGGCAGGCACCTATAGTCCCAGCTACTTGGGAGGCCGAGGCAAGACAATCATTTAATACCAAGAATTTGAGGTTGCTGTGAGCTATGACGTCACAGCACTCTGCTGAGGGTGACAAAGTGAGACTCTGTCTCAAGAAAAAAACAGAAAAAGAAAACCTAGCTCAGCACTGTCAAGGAGAAGTCTGTGATCTATAAATGTCACTAAATTTTCTAATAGCTACATTAGAAATTAAAAATAGATTAAAATATTATTTCATTTATTTAACGCAATATATCCAAAATACTATTATTTTAACTTCATAGATCTGGAAAATTATTGAGGTATTTTATAGTCCCTTTTCATACTAATTCTTTGAGATCCGTTTACAGCCTGTCTCAGTTTGGACAGGTCACTTTTTAGGTGTCCAGTAGCTACATGTCCTTAGTGGCTGCTATGCTGACTGAACAGGTAGATCTAGGTTGTTGAAACAGAAACTGTACTTCGGATACAGTCATCTGTTTTTCCAGAGGAACATTATTCCTTGGTTTGATTATACAGACACTGATTTTCATTTCACATGCAGATAAGCAGTCAAAGAATCCTAGGTTATGAGTGGAACATTAAACTCAAAGCAAGCATATCAAATAGGTTCACTTGATTTCAACTTATGGTATGAATACATCCACAAACACTTGGACACTTAACAAACACTCGGCAATGAGAAAGGCTGGGTCTGCTGCCCTTCAATTTGAAGGCCGAGAAATATTTAGCAGACAGTGTAGAAAAGACAACCAAAAATACAAAATTCAAACAAACCCAGACAATATATACTACATTCTACAAAGAACAGAATAAGCCAACTCTTGTCTGGACACGTAGAAGATAGTCTAACTGTGCTCCTTTCTCCAAAGCATTACCTCTTCTTCCCACCTCTCTAAATTCTACATCTGATTGTCATTTCCATGTGAAATAATACCTGGTGGACCCTAATTGCCTATTAGGTAATGTTCAAAATAAAGCAAAGCATCTCCTCTCTCCCACCTGGAAGTCTTAGAATAGACTTATGGCCCTGTCACACGCTTATTCCCCAGCCCAACTATGCTATCTGTTCCTTGAATAAAGCAGCAATTTTCCACTTCAATGATAATTTTGTATGTGTCCCCTCCTTATGGAGCAAATCCTCTTTTCTCTGGATATTATGCACTCTGAGTCTAAGCTCCAATGTCATTTTCTAGCCTGTATTGCTCTTTGATTCTCTACCTTCCATGGGCTGAGTTAAAAATTCTCTTTTCTATTTAGAAATAATTGCTCTTCTAGGACATGGTACTCTGTATTAAAATCTGACTATTTACATTCCCAGTCTAGGTCAGGGAAAGTACAGGGTGAGCCTGAAACACCTTGCTCTAGGAAGCACAGAAGTGCTAAAAACCGACTGAAACGTGTCAAAAGGACACAAGGGCTCACACAAATCTGGGAAACTTTGAGACAGAAAAGAACACTGAGAAAGATGCATTATAATAAACTGAATAATAAAAACATCTCCAAAAGCAGGTATGGAGAGGAAAGTCTCTTCTTTATAGAGGAATGCCAACTACTAAAAGAAGGATGGCAGAATTAGAGAATCAGAAAGGCGCCATTTTGCAGTCCCCAGTGTACTAACTGGTTTAGGCAAGAACCATCAATGGATGCTAAGACCACTGGGTAAAATATTCTTGGGCAGTTTCAAAGCTCCCCTCCATGTATTACTTTTAATTTCAAAAGAAAAAAGTTGTCAGAGAGGTCTCATGAGTACTGTCTTGGACAAGCAAGCTTAACAACACCAATAACAGATAAACCAGGCTCATGTGCCCACTGACATGATGCTAGGCATGAACACGATATCGCTGATGTAATAATCTTTGCCCAAAATGCTTGACCTGAATGTAATGATGGGGAAACGACCTGACAGATACCGAAGGTGGAGCAGTGGACAAGTTAGCTGGCCTGGACTCTTCCAAACTGCCACTGTCGTGAAAAATCAAAAAAGTTGGAGGATTTTTCTAGAGTAGAAGAGATTAAACAGATACAGCAACAAAATGCATGCATGACTTTTTAGTAGATCCTGGATTTTAGAAAGTTCTAAAAAGATCACTGGAACATCAGGAGAAAATGAATTGGACTGTATCCTATTATTTTTTCAATGTTATGTTTCTGGAGTAGATAATGGCACGGTAGTTAGGTAGGACAATGTCCTTGTTCTCAGGAGCTCCTAACTGAAGAATTCCAGGAGTTTAGTATCACTGTGACTTAATGTTATTTTCAAATAGTTCGGAAAGTAAAATACACCCACACATACATACATATAAAGAAAGAATTGAAAATGTAGGAAAAATGTTTGCACTTGGTAAACATCAGAGAAAAATCTACAGAGTTTGTTATGTTACTCATTTAGTTTCCCTGTAGGTTTGAACTGTTTTTGTATTAAAATTCAGTATTAAAATCTGGGGGGGAAATTTTGGCACAAAGGCTAGTAATTTAGAAAGGAAGTCCTTTCTTCTCATTCACCTTTATTTTTTCCCAAGAGCTGAATAATGCTGTTACAAGACATTACAAAATGTTCATTGATTTGAAGTGCATCAAAATACATTCAAATTGAAGAAAATGTGCCAAATTTTGGAAGAAATTACCTACTCTCTAAGTACCTGCATTATAGCTTCTCAGAAGAGCTGGGCAGAGCTGCTGAGTGTAGAGTCTGTATGTGGTGAGACGCCCCTCCTCTGTCAGCTTAGTGAAGCTCACCAAGGATAGCCTTCACTTACACTCACTGACACAGGAGGACCTGAAAATTAACCTGCATTATCTCCCAGAACTTCTGAGTGCCTGGGAAAATGATAAGAGGAAAACTTATTGTTATGCATGTCTCTGATAACAAGTCCTTAGCTGTGCTTTCTCTTTGGACCTTATCTCCCAAAACCCAGGTCTGCTAAAGACTCTTCCCAAGGTGAGCACTCATCACCTCTCTATCCTGACAACTAATCCTTTCTGGAACTCAAGTGTCCAAGGAAGGGCTATTATAATTCTGTCTGAAATTGGCTGCATTTATCTTCATCTCTCTCAGAAGTCACACTTTTCCCCTGCCCTTGGATTCGGGCGAGGAGGCATTAGAAGGTTTCTGATGGCCAATTATTCTTCCTTCTCCACATTTCCTGTTGTGACTCAGCCTGCTGTCCAAAAAGAAAAAACAAAAACAGACCAGGAAAATGCTGCTGCTTGGAAGAATCAAAACTTACTACACCAGTTAGAAAGTTTGTCCACCAAGGTCAGTACTTTCTCAGTATTTTCAAATGTTTCGGCTGTTCTAAAATAAACATGTTATCACTATTCATTATTTAGCAGAATCCGCTAGTCGTGTGTAGCTGTCATTTCCACATCCTACTTTCGGTAGGCCCCATGTTGCTGTGACAGAGCCAGCAGAACTGCTTTAAAAAAAAGGTTGCTTCTTTAATTGCAGGGGGTGGAAGGAATGATCTGCATAGAGCTGGCTGAGAATTTTCAATGTGGAAAGGTGTATCGGATTTAAAGTGCAAAGAGAATGCCAGACCATCCAACGTAGCTCTGAAGTGATGGGCGTTACTCTAGCCTTCAACTCTGGGCCCCTGGGTTGCCTCCTGAGAGCACTGGCCTGCTGCAACACCACCCCCACACCACTGAGGCACAGTCCCCAACCTGTCGCTGGCTGGCCATGGAACAGGGGAGTCATCCTGTGCTGCTGGGCCCTAGCACCTCTCTCGAGAACGGAGGGGGGCTTTCACTGTGATCACCTCTCCTGAGAATGGAGGGGGGCTTTCACTGTGATCACCTCTCCCGAGAACGGAGGTGGGCTCTTCACTATGATCATCTCTCCAGAGAACAGAGGGGGGCTTTCACTGTGACCACCTGACTTGCACTGCAAGTTCCTCTGGTGACCTTGGCATCCACCTGCAGAGTGCTGCGAATACAGCCGTCCCGTTATCTCTAACATGGCCATTGTGAAGATGAATGCGTTAACATCTTTGAAGGGCTTTGATTTCTCCAGAAAAGTGCTAAAAATTTGTTGTACTATTATCATCATTTCATCTGCACAGAGGCAGCTTTAAAGCAGCATTTACCCCCATCCTTCAGTGTCAACAAAGATTATTGTAAGTACATCAAACAAATGGGAATGGCAAAGAAAAAGAAGAATATGTGAGGTAGCACAGTATAATCACTTAGCATCAGTCTCACACCTGTAGGTGATATCCACACAAAACAAGGCAAAGAGGCATGATCCATGCCCTTTTAGAATTTATCAGTCGAATCAGATAACCCCAAACAGGCAAATAAAAAAAGATGGGAACATCATGCTCCAGAAGAGGCCTTAGTGTATCAGGAGGAAAAGCCATGATGAAGGAAGGACTGTTACAGGATGCAGTGAGTACTTCTGCCTCAGTCCCTGAGAAGGGGGAAAGAGATCAGAAAATGAAACAGGTGAAGACAGCAGAAGTTGGTAGCTCCCCAAGAAACCTGCTGTGAAGGACATTACTCCCATGAATAAGATTTGATTAGGTGGTTCTACTGAGCTGTCTATAAGCCAGCCTATTTACAGCTCATGTTTATGAAAACTTGTATCTACAAGAAGGCCACATGCTCTATTGCTGAAGCACCTACTAATCTTACTAGTTGTGTAGATTTTAACTGGTTACACTATATGATGGTAGGATAAGGATTAAAGTTGTCATCTTGAGCACAGAGGGGTGTGGGGAAAGTGTGGTAACGATGAAGGTCAGTGACATTTTTTGGCTTGTGGCAGCAGAAGAAATACCCCGGGGGACCCATGGAAGTAGAGGCAGGAGGCTCAAAGGAGAAGAACTCATGGTGAGTCTACTTTCCCAGCCGCTGCTGCTGACCCTGCATGCCACGTCAGACAAAAATGGTTTCTGGTTTAGTTAAAAATAGATTTCTTAGTTTTTCAATGCCAAGCCAAGATCAAGCAATACATTTTACAGCAGTTTAATGAAATATGACACAGTCATTAAAGATGAAGACTGTGCAGTGATACAGAAAAACTGCTCAAGTTAAATATGTAAGGAAAAAGCTCACACTTCAAACCATGTACCTTGGTCACAACTGGCACAGGACAATGCCCACACTTACAGTAGATTTAAATTTTCTTATAATATTGTTTAACAGTAAATGAAATAACAAAAATAGAATGGCATGGATTTTCACACAAACTGTGTAGAGAAGGAATGTCTCCTTAAGTCAAAGAGCAGGACCATTTTGGAGAAATGTTTCCAAATTCTGAGCACGAGGTGCTCCAATATGAGGTTACGATGAGGAAATTTCAAAAATATCTCTATTATCAAGTATATGTACACATCCTCTGAAAAAAGCTCACCCATTCCAAATATAATTTTGTAAGTCTTCCCATTTTTTACTATTGAGGAAAAAGAAAAAACATTGCACACATTGAGAAATCTTAGGAGTGTAGCTTAAGTACCATTAGAAATTGATCTTTCATTTATTTATGATTGAGAAGATCTCATCAAATTAATAGGGTTCTGAGTCCTTGCATGTATAAAAAGCTTGGAAGTTCTGAACAATTTGCCCTGTAAGTCCCTCTGCGATTCCAGGACTGATCCAATTAGGTGATCCCTTGCTGATGAAATGCCCCCTCCTCTCCAGAAGGCTCTGCCCTGCTGCCCAGGTCCCTGCAGGGTTTCCTTGTTTTCCTCTTTGGATCCACCACCCACTCTACTTCAAAGTCCTCATCATAATGAGTCCCTGCCCACTGCAGCTCTTCCAGAGCTCCCGGCTACCCTCACGCACCAGCCCCTTCCCTGGCCCATCTTTATCCTACCAGGGACATGAGACTGACGTGACTTCAGCGCCTTCAGTGATGGAGGGTCTTTGTAATACCTCACCCTGGAACTGTGAGACTCTTAAAAACGAAATCCCAATGTCAGAGCAGCTTTTCACTGCCTTGTTGAAAACTATTTATCATACACAAATAACAGATGGATATTTATGATCTAGCAGAGTTCATTAAATCATGAGTCTGTTTTTAGAACAGAATTTCATTTAGTGAGAGTCTGACCACTGTCCTTTAGGAGAAACAGCATTTGATTTAAGGTTCAAATGTTCTAATATTAACAGGTATGATTTGTTATATCAAAGGTAATGAAGCAATGTCTTATACTTTGTCCACAAACATATAAATATTAATATATTTCATCATGACCTATTTTCATTTTTAATTTCCCTCTACTAATATACAATAACAATATTTCATGTTAGGAATAACTAGCATCTTACTATATGAATAATATAACAAGTCTGAAAATGTTAGCCATTCCTATAAACAAACTAACTCATCATTGACCTATTTTCTCTCTTCCTCGGTTTTAGTAATCCATTTTTCAATATTCATACCCTGGACCTTTTCTGATGACGACTTGAATTTCTCTTTTTTTAATGAACCTTCTCCACATTAACTATTTGCATGCAAAATTGCATATTAGCCCAGCCTCAAATTTATGACCTCGCATTTCGCATTACACGGTATCAATGTGGAGACGTGCCACGTGTGATGCTATCTGATACGTTAAATGTTCAAGTTCTTTTTTCTCCCAATTAGATTATAAGCTCCCTGCGGGCATAAATATGACTTGGTCTAACTTCTTTCATAATATAATTTCTAATCTGAAAGAGCCCTTATCTATTACGTGGGTCATTATGAAAGTTTTGAGATACATGAAAATCAAGAAACGTAAAATCTGTGCAGACAAACAAATGAAGCCCTCCCAGCAACAGATAAGCTGAGCAAGCTGAAACTTGCATGAGTGAATCAGAAAGGACACTGTCAACTGTGATTCTCAGATGCGAAATAATGGACTGTTGCAGTGTAAAGCTTTTGTAGTGACCACCTATCGAGTTCAGTGGTTTAGACAGACAAAAGTAAAGTCATCCATCCTTTACCCAATTAGGAGTGCCTTGTTCAGGGTTCTACCGACTTGGCTTCACCTCACTCCCAAACCATTCCCTCTAAGTGTCGAGGCTGATGGGTGTGAAAGAGCCCTGGCTTCTGCTTGTCCCTTTGACACCATTTGTGGTATAATGTTGGTCTAATATCCAACCACTTTATTTCAAGGCAGAGAAACTGATCCAGGATACCTTATGGACCTAGGGATGACACACAGCACCAGAATCCAGGTCTCTTGACGTGCAGCTCAGCTTATGAAACCACAGGCCTTCCCAGATTGGCAGGCTCCCTAGAAATATTTTTGGAGTTGCTGATCAAAGTTAAATGATTGAGGCTACATAATGAATATTTAAATTACTTGCAAATGTGGCTATGTTCCCTGATTTTTTTTAAAGCTTAGTGATTCTTATAGATAGACTAATGTCATAGGTTTCAGGGTGGAATGTTTCTCATCCCTGATTTTTGAGTAAGCTACAGACAGTGGGCCACAGACATAAAGCGTGCAACTGAAGCACTTTGTGCTGAACTTTCCTATTTAGAAAATTTGCCAATTCCCTTTGTAAACCACCATTTTTAGGAGAGTTTCTGTTATTGTCAGTGTCAGCTGCTATTAAGTGGCATTAACAGCCCAGACAAGAAGGAAAGAGGAAATGATCAAGAGGCTGGACTGCTAGGACGTGGTTCAATACTTGGCTTTTAGAGAAAAGATTTTTGCTATTAGATAAAAATTAGAAGTGAAATTTCAGTTAATCCACTTTCACTTTTAATATGGGAAGATTATTTCATGGTATAGAAGACAGACAACTACAGAGCCTTTATTTATAATTCTAGGGAAAATAGATTTACATTGTTAGAGAAGATGAAAAACATTTCATCCACTATGAAGGACTATATTTACAACTTAAAAAAAAAAATCACTGGATCTGACGTCATACCAAAAACAAGATGGTTACAAAATTTTTATGTGGAAAAAATATTTAATTTAAAATACTTGGCAAGAGAGTGGAGAAAATTTTATGTTATAAAAAGATCTTTTTCAATAGCTGAGTTGTATCATTTTATACAAGCTAAGATTATATCACAGCTGCATGTTAGGAAGTCAAATTTTTGGCATGACAGACAAATTGATAACTTGATTCAATTTGGTAAAAATCTTTACTAAAACTGAACTAATTTTTTTAAAAACCTGCTAAATCACAAATATGTATATATAGCTTGAGAATATCTTTTATGTATTCTTAATTAATAAACAGATAATCCCATACATTCCCTGTAAGTGTCTAAAGAGCCCTGGCTTCTGCTTGTTCCTTTGACACCATTTGTGGCATCCAGATATTGCTAGTTTTGGGGGGGCATGGCAGTGGTGGGCAGAGCAAACCTAATTCAGGCCCTCTCTGTACCTTGTGGATAAACCAGGTTTCAGCCTCCCATTTTGGTTCTGGATGGACCATCTTACCTCACACTCTTGACAGCTATCACCCACTTTTCTACTTAGTCTTAATCAAAGAGCTTTTTTTCAAGAAGCATCTGGGGATGCAGATTGCAGCCTGCCTAGGACATTTATCTAGCCCGCCAGGGGTTTTGCCACTGCTGCCTATTGTGCTTAGCAGTCGACTTGTCCCAGGGCCTGCAGTCTGGCCCTCCAACGGTCTGAGGGACAGTGAACTGGCCCCGTTTATAAAGTTTGAGGAGCCTTGCCCTACAGTATGTGCTATAGGCCTGTTGGGTGCCAAGGTATCATAGGTACTTTTGTGGTAAGTATTATTTGGGCTGACTAGATCTAATTCGACTCTTTCCTTCTTTTCTAGGTGATATGTTTAGATGTGTAAATGGCAACAGGGATGAACATCCTCCATACTTCAGGTGTGATTTCAGGCACTTTTTTTTTTTTTTAAAGAGACAGTGTCTCATTCTGTTGCCCCATATTAGAGCGCAGTGGCGACTGGTGTCATTATCGCTCACTGCAGCCTCAAATTCCTGGGCTCCAGTGTTCCTCCTGTCTCTGCCTACTGAGTTGCTGCGACTACAGGCACTCAGCAGATCTTTATCTACCTATGTTGTCCTAGTATTTTAAATTTTTGAATCAAAGAGGTATAGATTCTTTAAAAACTTGAATTAAAGAGGTACAGATTCTTTAAAAATTAATATACTGGTACACTATGCTACAAATTCAACTGCTTTTTAAAATGGTAGTCTTGTACGGCTTTTATAATGCACAATGCAAGAATTGGTGGTGTGTTTTAGGATTAGATAATATAGATACATAATGATTTTATATGTCATGAAACAAATCTGTGAAATCAAGATATGCTATCTTTACTTTTTTTTTTTATGTCTCATGTATTAGTCATATTGAACTTTATTAGATAGATTTCTACCAGGCTTGGTGATGTAAGCTCATGATCTTCAAATGCAGAACGTCAATGCAGCACTAAATTAATATACTGGTACACTCTGCAGGCAAAGGCATTAAATTTTTAACAGTGCAATTGACTGCATGTGGCTCAACCTTCAAACAAGTTGCTTGTGAAAAATTGCAAAAGACACATCCTGGTAGGTGATATGAGTTAACTGGTTTCTAAAATGCTAAGATAGAAGGACCTACTTTCTTTTTTGATTTAGCCCAAACTCAGTGTAGGAAAGGATTTTACTTTGTCTAGAAAACAATTAAGAAGGCAAAAAGGAAATAACCTCTGCCCTCTGTCTCTCCAGTATAGCTAATTTATGACATCTGGCGTTTAAGAAATGATACTTGCGGCTCAGCGCCTGTGGCTCAAGTGGCTCAAGTGGCTAAGGTGCCAGCCACATATACCTAAGGTGGCCGGTTCGAATCCAGCCCGGGCCTGCCAAACAACAATGATGGCTGCAACCAAAAAAAAACCAGCCAGGCATTATGGCAGGGGCCCGTGGTCTCAGCAACTTGGGAGGCGGAGGTAGGAGACTTGCTTGAGCCCAGGAGTTGGAGGTTGCTGTGAGCTATGCCACGGCACTCTAAGCAGGGGGACAGCTTGAGGCTCTGTCTCAAAAAAAAAGAAGAAATGATACTTGCAATAGTAAAGAAAAAAAATTTACTCCTATCTTATTTGAAAGACTACCAAAAATTTCTATTGAGTGAATTTAATTGCTATTTTAGAATGCTTGAAATCTTTATCCCTTTCTACTACCTTGGAATTTTTGTTAACATTTTATAAAACTGATAAAACAGGACTAGTTACTCTAATCTAAATAGGCATTCATATGCTTTATTATGTATAAGAATAATTCCTAAGGGTATCGTGGAGAACTCAATATGTAGTTTGAAAAAAATACTTAAGACTACAATTGTGTTAATCTATTTTTAAGTACAAAATTGACTGTATAAATTCTGACAGCATTGCATGTGATATTTTTATGTTTATTACATGAAGCATCATGAGTTTAACAACAGTAAGAAAAACTGAACTAAGCAGGCATTGAATAAGAATGCTGAACATGCCGCTCCATCATTATAGTACTAGTGTGTCCTGATAACAGACATGCCAATTTCATATTTTGAGATTCTGACATTAAAATAAATAAATATTGGCAGGGCTTCCAGGTCGGATGAAGGGCTCAGTGTGTGTGTAAACTCAGAGCCTTGATGCTATGAACAAAAAACATTATTTAATAGAATGAAGACAAAAAAAAAAAAAAGAACGAAGGCAATTTTACAATTATACTAAGGCTGTTCTCCATTAGTAGAATATACTCTGCCAGTTAGAACTCCATTCAGACCAGGGAATGCCCTAAGGTGCCTCCCTAATTGTTTACATTAAACACAGGTATTAATACTAAAAATATTGTTTCTGTAGTTTACTTACTACTCAGAATCATGTAAGCCTGGGAGGGAACGGGTGTGTTTTGTTCTCCAGTATACCTATATACCTAGCATAGTACTTAGTACACAGCAGACTTACAATAAATATTTACTGACAATAAGTATCTGAATTAAAAAACCAACATAAAGACTAAGAATGACTTTGGTGTCTATTAAAAAAAAAATGGATGTCTGCCCTGCAAACATGCATCCAGGCGCTGGGCCTAGATCTCAGATTATTCACCCAGTCAGCCAGGACACACACAAACCCACCCTCCCTTGGGGTCAATTCTGCTTAAGCTCCCTGGCCACATGTCTCTGAAGGACTTCAGAAGAGATCCTTTTCCTAGATCTCAGCACTTCCTTAGCTGGTTATTCCTGATAAAGCACGTAAACCCCGGATTCCCAGAGCTTACTTAATCCTGCCTCTAGGCCATCTCACAGGGCCCAGAAGTACAACACTCGGAGGACTAGACCCTTCCTTCCCATTCTCTCCTGTTCATCTGTCTCCTCACTCTGAGGTCATGGGCAACTTCAGATGACCTCTGTTTGACCCTGAAAGTTTCTGACATGACTGTAGCAGGACACTAGTGTAAAAGTTGTAGCTCTCTCCAGCTGGGTGTCGCTAGATGTAAAAAGCACTTTCTAAGTGGCTCAGTGGTTTTACTACAGGTGGAAACATCCCATTAAATTTTCTTACCAGGCTGTAAGGAAAAGAGAAATTCATTATGTGAAAAGAGATAAGGTAAGGGTTTACTATATAATCAATCAATAGCAATATACTCTTGTTTCTCTTATCAGGTAAACTGCCCCTTGAGTATTTTATAGGAATAGGAGATTTCTGGAATCATAACAAATAATCCTAAAACTATGCACACTTTGACATACCATTAATCCTAACAGTTACCATGTCTTAGGGTTAAACATAAGGTTAAAGTCTCTGTAAACTCTCTTAAGCCTGTAAACTGCTAGTATGAATAATAGGTAGGTTTATTATGCTTTAAGATAGCTCTATGGAATAATTATGGAGTGTGTAGGCCACTATTTTGTACTCTTCAAACTTTGTAATTCTAGATTTGAAAAAGAAGTTTGCAACATGATTCATAGAGTGGCTACTTCTTAGATCAATGAAGATGACAGAACACTGGATTCACGTCTGTTGTAGGTGGCAGTGAGAGCTTAGGCAAGTCACTTATTCTTTCTGGGCCTGACTGTAAATGTGAAACATAAAAGGTTTATACGAGGTGATTTCTTAAGTCTCTATTTGCTATTCCAGGATTAGAAGATCTACACTGTCACAGTTTAGGTTTATGTTGTCAATGGCTCAAAAGAAGGGGATGCCGTTTCTTAAATTGTTCCTTTACTGGATGGCTTGAAATTACATCTTAACCCCATAAATGCTGTTCCCACAATTCCCCTCACCTTTATTCTGTTACTATTTCCCATGTCTCTTCTGTCAGGTTCTATAGTCTTTTAACTGAAGCAATAATGAATTCTAAATAGAAGAACATTTTAATTTTCAATAATAACAAAGTGTAAAGAAACCGAACCTACAAATAGACGATGGCACGACCACATTAAAAATAGATTTCTGACCCATTAACTGCATAAATTTTCCCATAAGCTGCAAAAACCAACCCCTGATCTCAAACAACAAGCCCAGGAGATCAGCCGACTACAAGTCTGACTTGTAGGGACTCAGACTGATATTTTTGTTGTCCATCCATAAAACCAAACAATAATTTCTGTAATGAATGACTCAAAATGATTGACTCAATTAAGAACTCATAGTTTCCCTAATTTGGGGCCTTACTGATGATTTTAAGATGAAGCAGAGAAAGCCTAATGTGCTCCATGAACCATCACAACTTCTGGGCAGCTGCCTCCAGCTTCCCTAGGCCAACAGCCTCCCATCCGGACACACCTGAAATCTTCTTTTTTCCCCTATAAAGCTTTCCCACCCCTCTTCTTGCTTTTGAGTCCTTGGTATTCCTCCTGCAACTCTATATAAATACATTTGCTTATTCTCTGTTGGTTGACCTCCATTTACAACTGCAGTGGGAATAAACAGACATAAAGGAAGCACTCAACTTCAGCTAGAACCCTAAGTGGGGCCTTTGTTCTATATTTCCTTGGTTAATTATTATTTTTAAGTTCTTGTAGCAACTATTTAAAAACTGTACACTAAAGCCTCCTACCTTTCCTCATGCCTCATACTTATCTACTTTGAGTACATGACTATCCCCTCTTCTCAGGGAACACAAGCCTGAGAACAAGGCCCTCAGCATCTCACCAATGTTCGCTCTGGACATCGATAGCCTCAGCAATTCAATGCCTCCCTTCCTCTGGTTACAATAGAAAAGTAGCCATTTCTTCTGTCCGGGACTCTGGATCGCACTGTCCCCTACCTTCTCATAGCTTTGATCCACAGATTATTTGCCACCCAGTCCTGCATCGTTGGGCTCTTACCATCTTATTTCCTTCTGTGAACACTTAGATATGTTCAACCCTCTTCCGTCTTACTCTTTCAAAACTCCCTCCCCCACGCCAAGTCTGTGCAGAGCCCAAACACTAGAATTACTTGTCTACTCTGGAATTCATTCTACAACCCACTGCAAATAGTAATTCCACCCTATTATTCCACTAAAACTGTACTCAGATCACCAGTGACTTCCTTTTCCCTAAATACAATGTGTGTTCTCAGTGCCTACCGTGACTGACATGCAGGAGAATCTCATTTTTCTGGCTTTCTGAATGCTAAAAATATCTCTGCATTGCATATAGCTTTACTTGAATTAAGTCACATAATCTTCACGCCCACCTGATAAAGTAGGTCTTATTGCTATCATTTCTATTTTGGAAATTGGGGCTCACTCCCTCTGAAGTAATAACAATATAGAAAGGAAAATACACGGAAAAATCCTCAGCAGGCTTCCTGACACATGGAATAGAGCTCAGTACGTGTTGAGTATTATTATCTCTCTACCACCTAAAGCAGTGCTTGGCACATGGAATCTGCCCAATAAACACCGCCTGATTAAATGTGCCCAGAGAGGTCCTCGCAGTGATGCTCAGATAATTATTTTTGCAGGGAGCTGTGGCCTGCCAGGGCTTTACAAAGCAAGTAGGGTCTTTTTTCTTAGAGCTGGAGGGCTTTACCTAGTCATACTGACTTTAGGAAAGAGTTAGAAAAACATAATTTTATATTTTTTTCTTTCTCTGAAACATTCACTCATCTATTTTTGAAAAGGCAAAATTATAGGCAGTGTTACTTGGTAAACCCTACCATCTTTTTCAGAAAAAGATTTGTTTTTATCTCATTATAGCAAATATTAGTTTGTAGGTGTGAACAGAGGGGGAGAACAGTGAAGTCTTTTTTTTTTCTTATTATGTATGTGTATAAACATTGAAATTCATAAG
Organism: Galagoides demidoff; assembly: GCA_963574575.1. Taxonomy (NCBI): domain Eukaryota; kingdom Metazoa; phylum Chordata; class Mammalia; order Primates; family Galagidae; genus Galagoides; species Galagoides demidoff. Next base: position 28,908 of record CAUYQV010140283.1, read on the forward strand.
ACTTAAATTTGAAAATCTGCTAGTCTCAGAAAACAAAGTGTAATTATAGAGTTGAACAGAATAAAACGGGAAGTAAGAGCATAGATGTACTGATTTACAATCTCCCCTTTTCTCCCACTGGAACTGATTTATGGTGGATAGCGGGGCCCAGGACAGCTGGCAGAACAATGGGTTGTTAACACAAATTATAAGGAAAGGAACTCCCTTCAAATTTCAGGAACTGAGCCAAGGGAGAAAATTGAAGTGACATACTGTATTTATACTACATCATTACAGTACTCAAGTGATTTTCTAAGCCCTCAACAATCTTTGCTAAAATAAAAGCATTAGTATCTTTTTGTCACTATGCCTAAATATTGTTAACTACAAAGGAAAAGTCCCCAGAAGGTAGCTGCCAGTTTGCTAAGATGTCCTATAAAAACTTGCCTCCCAACTGTGAGATGTCTTCCCTCCGTGTAAGATAAAGAGGTGTGACAAGCCCCATGGATGCTGTGTTACTTTAGTGATGTCGCCCTTAAGGTAAGAGAATAATACAGAATCCAGAGGGGAAACAGACTGTAGGAACGGACAGCTCACTAGGCATGGGCTTAGTTTTGTTTCTGATTTAAAATGGAATAGAGCTAAAATGTTTGGGAAGAAACCTATAAATTACATGCAGGAAGCCTTAGAAAGCACATTTGGAAGGGAAGGGAAAAAGAAATAAGCCAGATAAACTATTAAAAGCAGGTAAATGGATGGGTGTGACATTCTTTCTGGATGTCACACTGAGGTCAAGAAGATTTTCTGAAGTTCTCATGAAAGCTACCTGGGAGCCCTCCTCAGGGACGAGAACCCACATTCCAACAGAAAACATGGTAAAAAAATTTCCTAACAACAGAACCCTACATTTTCTCATAACAGATTAAATATTACTATTTTATAGTCATAATTCGGAGGAAGGGCTCACCACTGGAAAATTGAAATGGAAGAGTTTTTTTTTTTTTTTTCAAATGAATTCTTTAAAAAGATGGGAAAATAGAAAAACTAAAAATCAGAGAGATTGTAAAACCAAAATGTGCCAAGTTAAATTTTTTAAAAGGGCACGTCACGGCTACGTTTGGAGCCAAGAAGCCAGTTTCTTCTGGGAGAACAGCTCCTGCTGCCCCACTTTCGCTGGCCTTTCACGTTCTTCATGGGAGAGAATTGCCTTGCATGTGTACACAGGAAACTGAGCTCAAGGCACAGCATGGCAGTAAGGTTCTGTTTGCTGGGCTAAGATCCCTGAAAAGAATTTCTAGGGTAGGCACAGTGGCTCATGCCTATAATCCCAGCACTTTGGGAGGCTGAAATGGGAAGATTGTTTGAGCCCAGGAGTTTGAGGCGGCAGTGAGCTATGATAACACTACTGCACCACAGTCTGGGCAACAGAGCGAGACCCTGTCTGAAAAAAAAAGAAGAAGGGAGCTCTGGAACATGTGGCCAAATAAAACCTCCAGCAAATGGCAAATCATCCCTCTGTCCCTCTGTATGAACAACAAACTAAACAGCTACCCGCGTAAGCACGCACCTTCAGATGAGCCAAAAACTAGGTGAGGAGGGCAGAAGAGACAATCTTAAGTAAGTGAGGTGAAGGCTATGTTAACCAGTTTGATGTAAGCATTCCAAATTATACATAAAATCCGCACATTGTACCCCATAAATGCATTAATGTATACAGTTATGATTTAATAAAAAAAATTGTTAAGAGGAAAAAAAAAAAAGAAAAGACAGTCTTGTATTGTCTGCACTGCCCTCTCCATCCTCCAGTAGTCCTGCGCCAGTAGGCTCAGCGCAGAGAGAATCTTTGTGCCTGGGAAGAGAGGGAAGGGACTTGGGGACTTCCCCTTGAAACTCAGGGCCACCCTTGGCACAGGGAAACACAGCTGAAGTCCTTGCCCCATTCATGCTGTTGTGCTGGCTGTGGGACATCGGCAGCCGAGGCCAAACCAGGGCCTGTGTCACTCTCCCCCAACTCTGGGCAGGGCAACTCAGGAGAGTCTTCTTCTACTTAGGAAAGAAAAGGGAAGAGCTTAGAGGACTTTGTTTTACAAGCTGGTACCAGCTCAGCCACAGTAAAATAAAATAGTAGGCAGATTCCTGAAGCCCCTGAATCTAGGTCTTAGTTCCTAAAAAAGTGTATCTGGACCCACACTGGGTCAGAAGGAAACAGGCTGCTATGAAGGGAAGGACCCAGGCCTGGAAAGGTTCACCACCCGCCGATGAAAGACCCCTTGGGCTTTCTATAAAAATTAGAGCTAGCCAGGCAACAGTCACCAGGGGCTTTGGGTGAGATCGGGTTGGCTTTCGGTGTGACCTGTTATTAGTGGCCAAGAGGGAGTGCCTGTACATAACTCCTCCTGTAACTCCAGCAGCCTAGCACACAGAATGAGGAAACGGGGTGAGAGACTTTGCCTGATAATCCAAGGAATCCTCCTGCATTTTACCTCTGTCTACCACCGTGGTACCACCTGAAGTCTGCAACAGCATAACTGGGCTTGTGGCACCCCCAGTGCTGATATAGCCGCAGTGACCAAAGGCTTAAATTACAACATTCAGTTCCCTTTGAATATCTAGAAAGCTCATGAAGGACTGGTTCAAATAAGTCCCAACTGTGATGATTAAATTACATACCTAACTCTTCAATGCACAGACATCAGTGAACATCTGTAAGCATTGAGAAAATCTAGGAAAGCTGAGCGTGGTGGCTCATGCCTGTAATCCCAACACTCTGGGAGGCCAAGGCAGGTTGACTGCTCGAGCTCAGGAGTTCAAGATCAGCCTGAGCAAGAGCAAGACACCATCTCTACTAAAAATAGAAAAATTAGCTGGGGGTAGTGGTGGATGCTTGTCGTCCCAGCTACTTGGGAGGCTGAGGTAGGAAGATGACTTGAACTCAAGAGACTGAGGTTGTTGTGGGCTATGATGATGTCATGGCACTCTACCCAGAGTGGTGACAGAGTGAGAATCTTCAAACAAAACAAAACAAAACAAAACAAACAAAAAGAAACAAGAAAAGAAAGGAGAAAAAAAGAAAAGAAAAGAAAAGAAAACCTAGGAAAACACAATCTCAACAAACAAAGTAAGTACCAATGACCAATCCTGAAGCAGGATTGTTGTGATCTTTCAAACATTTTGAAATAGCTATCCTGAAGAAGCTTGAAGGAACTTTACAACAACACAGAGAAGGAATTCACAGGCCTATCAGAGAAATTTAGCAGAGATTAAAATAATTAAAAAACATCAAGCAGAAACTGCAGACCTTAAGAATTCAACTAACAAACTGAACAATGCACCAGAGTCTCTCAACAGCAGAACTGATCAGAAGAAATAATTAATGAGCTTGGAGATAGGCTCTTTGAAAATACACAGGAGAGAAAAGAGAGAGAAAATACTTGCCCATGATAATTAGGAATTAGAAAATAGCGTCAAAGGGGGGAATCTAAGAGTTATTGACCTTAAAGAGGAGGTAGAGAGAGAGATTGGGGTAGGAAATTAATTCAAAGAAATGATAATAGAGGACTTTCTAAACCTAGAAATAGATACCAATATTTAGGTACAAGAAGGTCACAAGCACATTTAACTCAAACAAAGCTATTTAAAGGCATGTAATGACCAACTTCCCAAAGGTCAAGGATATAGAAAAGATAAGCAAGAAAAATGAAAAAAATGAACATATAAAGAAGCTGTAATACATCTGGCAACAGACTTCTCAGAGGAAACCTTATATGCATGAGAGAATGTAATGATATATTCAAAGTGCTGAAGGAAAAGAAACTTAACCCAGAATATTGCATATGGCAAAATCATCCTTCAAACCTAAAGACTTTTCCAGACCAACATAAGTGGAGGGATCTCATCAACGCTAGATATGTCCTACAAGAAGTGCTAAAAGGAGTTTTTCAGTGTGAAGGAAAACAATGCCAATGAACAATCATAAATCATCTGATAGTCTGTGAGTCCCTGGTAACAGAAGGACACACACACAGCATCCTCTATTGCTGTGATTGTGGTGTACACATGTAAACCACACTTATCCTGAAGACTAAAAGACAAACCTACAAAAGATAACTACAAGAACTTTTTGAGACATAGATAAGAGTCATAAAAAGATATGGATGGAAACAGAAAGCTAAAAAGTAGGCATGGAATAGGGTTGAAGGGTGGAATTTCTGTTAGATTTCTCTTTGCTTATTTATTGCATGTAAACAGAGTTGCCATGTATTCAAAATAATTGGTTATGATATCTTTTCTGCAACACTCAAATCTCAAATCAAAAAACCTATAACAGATGCACAGTAATAACAAAAGTAAAACATGCTACAGAGAAAATCACTTTTAACAAAAGAGACAGGGAAGAAGTAGGACACAGAGAGAGGACCCCACAGCAATCAGAGCGTTGTCAGCAGCGTGACAGTGGCAAGTCCTTACCTGCCACTAATCGTACTGAATATAAATGGGTTAAACTCTCCAATCAAAAGACACAGAGGGTTGAACGGATAAAACACAAGACTCAACTATATAGTGTCAGGAAGACGCCCACTTCACCTATTAGGACACAGGAAGACTGAAAATGAAACAGAAAAAGACATTCTATTCAAATAGAAACCCCCAAAGAGCAGAATACCTGTACGTCTATTAGATAAGACTGATTTCAGGAAAAAAACCTGAAAACTATGAAAGGATACAAGCGAGATACTTACATAATGCTAACAGGTCAGTCCAGCAATGCTAAACATATATGCACCCAACACTGGAGCACCCAGAAATAGAAAGCAAATATCATCAGAGCTAAGGACAGACAGAACACATCCTGTCAACCACTGGGAACCTCAACGGTTCACTTTCATCACTGGACAGACCATTCAGACAGAAAAACCAACAAAGAAACATTGGGCTTAATCTGTACTACGGACCACATGGACCTGAGAGATACTTAGGGAACATTTCATCCGACAGCAGTAGAATGCAAATGCTTCCTGAGCTGAAAGATCATTCTCAGGATAGACCAGAAGGCAAGTTAGGTCAAAAGACAAGCCTTAAAAAATTCAAAAAATTGAAATCATACCAAGTATTTTCTCTGACCACAAAGGACTATAACTAGGAATTGGTAACAAGAACGTTGGCAAATAAATAAACACATGAAAATTAAAAACTACGCTCCTGTATGACAGTGAAGAGATGAAGAAGGAAATTAAAAAATTCTTTGAAACAGATGCAAATACAACATATCAAAACCTCTGGGATACAGAAAAAGCAGTAGTAAGAGGCTAGTTTATACTATAAGTGCCTATATCAAAAAAGTAGAAAAGCTGTAAATAATCCAAGAATGCATTTCTTGAGGAATTAGAAAGATAAGAGAAAACCAAATCCAAAACAAGAAAAAAATATCAGAGCAGAGATAAATGAAATTAAAAAGTACAAAAGAAATTGATGCTCCTCTAGCCTGACTAAAATAAAAAGAGAGAAGTTCTCTTAAATAAATAAAATCAGAGATGAAAAAGAGACAACTGGAACTGCAGAAATCCAAAGGGTCGTTAGAGACGACAATGAGAGACTATACACCAGTGAATCGGAAAACCTAAAAGAAAGCGACAAAGTCATAGGCACATACAACCCACCAATAACTGAGTCAGGAAGAAAGAAAAACTTGAATAAGTCAAACCTAAGTAATCAGAAAGAAGCAGTAATAAAAAGTCTCTCATCAAAGAAAAGCCCAGAACCTGGCCTCACTGCTAAATTTTACCAAGCTTTCAAAGAAGAACATTTTTTTCTTTTGCCAGGGCTGGTTTTGAACCCGCCATCTCCGGCAGATGAGGGTGGCACCCTATTCTTTTGAGCCACAGGTGCCCCGCAGAACTATTAATAACACCAATTCTGTTTAAACTATTCCAGAAAACTGAGGTGGAGGGAAAAATCCCAAACTCATTCTATGAGGCCAGATTCACCCAGAAACCAAAACCAGAGAAAGACACAACAACGAAAGAAAATCATACCTCAGTATCTCCGATGAACTCACAAAAGAAAAAATCCTTAGCAAAATACTTGCAGATCAAATTCAACAACACATTCAAATGATTACTGATCATGATTACATGGTATTAATTTTAGGGATGGTTCAACATGTGCTAGTCAATTAATGCAATGCCTCTTATCAACAGAATGAAGGAAAAAAAACTATATGATAATTTCAACTGATGCTGAAAATCACTTGATAAAATTCAACATCCCTTCATGATAAAAAAAAAACTTACAAAAAACTGGGTCTAGAAGGAGCTGACCTCAACTGACCTCAGCATGGTGAAAGTCACATATGACAGACCCAGAGCTAGTGTAGCACCTAGTGGGGGAAAACTGGAAGCCTTTCCTATAAGACCCAGAACAAGACAGGGATGTCCACTTTCACCATGGTTATTCAGCATGATACTGGAAGGTCTAGCTGGAGCAGGCAGGCAAGAGAAAGAAATAAAGGGAATCCAGATTGGAAAGGAAGAAGTCACATTATCCTGGTCTGCAGACAATATGATCTTATGAGGTCAGACAAGTAAGTTTGTGAACTCATCCTAGAAAAAGTGCTACGTGCCTCATTGCTGAGTATCACTATGTCACCTTCAAAGCCCTCCCTTTGTGAAGCTATGCACTGATGTCAGCACCAAGTGCTTTAAGGGTGACTTTATCCTTGACAGAGGTGTAAAGAACACACAGTAGGGAAAGGACAGTGTCTTCAAAACTGGATATCCATATGCAAAAGAGTAAAACTAGAACCTTGTCTCTTGCTATATATCAAGATCAAATGAAAAATGATTAAAGACTTAAATCTAAAACCTGAAACTATGAAATTACTTAAAGAAAACACTGAAGAAACACTTTAAGATGTTTGTCTGGAGGGGGAAGGAGAAGGGAGGGGGGGAATGGGTGGAGGGAGGGGGATTGGAGGGACCATTTTTGAGGTATTTCTTACAGGGGTACAAGTGAAACTCTCTAAGAGTAGAATCAGAATGTTTTAAAACTATAACTGAGAAAATGACATGAAGGCTGTGT
>CAUYQV010140285.1:0-10676 GCA_963574575.1 Galagoides demidoff
AGAAAATGACATGAAGGCTGTGTTGATCAGTTTGATGGAAGTATTTCAGATTGCATGTGAAAACCCCACACTGTACCCCAGAAGTGTATTAATGTACATAGTTATCATTCAATAAAAAAATTAAAAAAAAAAAAGAAAGAAGCTCTTGTGCTTTGAAGGATTAGCAAAGAGCTATGACAGAAGGTATACATTTTAATTACATTAAATAATTATTGTAAATTTGTTAAGAGAAAGAAAATGTCCAAAAGTACCCATAAAATTAAAATGCTATTTTAAAATAATAGCAATAATATGTGTCTTAAATCTTTAAATCTAGGTTGATAATAACAAAGATAGGAAAATGATAGAGGAAAGATAATAAAAGTATGTGCAAGTTTGATGAAAGTATTTGAAAATGCATATAGGGCGGCACCTGTAGCTCAAAGGAGTAGGGCACCGGCCCCATATGCCGGAGGTGGCAGGTTCAAACCCAGCCCTAACCAAAAACTGCTTAAAAACAAAATGCATTAAAACCAGCACATTGTACCCCATAATTACATTAATGTACATGGCTATGGTTTAATAAAATAAATAAATAAAAGTATACCAACTTTCTCTTGGAATAAAAGAGGAATTTAAAGGTAGGGTTTAGGCTCGGCGCCTGTGGCTCAAGTGGCTAGGGCGCCAGCCACATACACCTGAGGTGGCAGGTTCGAATCTAGCCCGGGCCCACCAAACAATGATGACTGCAACCAAAAAAAATAGCCAGGTGTTGTGGCGGGTGCCTATGGTCCCAGCTACTTGGGAGGCTGAGGCAGGAGACTCGCTTGAGCCCAGGAGTTGGAGGTTGCTGTGAGCTGTGATGCCATGGCACCCTACCCAGGGCGACAGCTTGAGGCTCTGTCTCAAAAAAAATAAAAAAATAAAAATAAATAAAGGTATAGTTTAATTCTTGACTTTAAATTAAATTTGAGGAATGTCAAAGAATGATTTTTTAAAAACAATTTAAAGGAGGGTGGTGCCTGTGGCTCAAAGGAATAGGGCGCCACCCCCATATACCAGAGGTGGTGGGTTCAAACCAAGCCCCAGACCAAAAAAAAAAATTTAAAGGAAACCAATAGTAAATTATAAGATCATCTTTCAATATTACCTTAATAGAGCAATAGAAGTGAATTTTAGAAGGAAACAAAACATACTTCATAAAGCAAATAACTAAAAGATAAGGAGAAAGTAGAATGTCAGAAAGGAGGTAAAACATAACATAAGAAAAAAATTATAACTGTGTTAAAGCAACCCATTTTAGGACCAATATTTTTAAATCAGCTTCAAAAATAAAATTCCATGCTGCTTAAAAGAAACCCACCAAAAGCTAAGTGACCCAGAAATGTAAAAAGTACAAGAATGGGTAAATATGTGTCTGATCAATAAGTGAAAGAAAAATGTACAAACCAGTAGGCCAAAAATATAATTTTATATCACTTACCAATATAAATTTAATTTATGTATAATCCACAATGAAAGGAAGAGATATAAACAATTTTGTGCACCAAATAACAAAGTAGTATTTAATAAGCAAGACTCTTATATTAGGCCATAAAACCAGCAACTAATTCCCCAAAGCAGAAATTCTAAAGGCCAGAAATTTCTAATCACAATAAGATTAACCTGAAAACTATTGCTTTCTATTTAAATAAGCAAACTAATAAATTAGAAATACTACTAACTTGGAACTCTTAAAAACCACTCCTCTGTGCTGATCTGCAAAGAAAATCCAAGCCTCTGTTATAGACTAGGTTTTAGACAATATAATGAAGAAATAACATGACTAAGAATACTAATAAAAATTGTGAGAGGCTTCCAAAATTCCAATCAGAAGTCAACTCACACTCTTATTAATTTTTAAGTCAAGTATGAAAACAAATGAATAAGTTGATGAATTGATAAATCTGATAAAATTTAAAAATTGAAAATAAAGGCCAAGCACAGTGGCTTATGCCTGTAATCTCAGCACTCTGGAAGGTTCAGGTGGGAAGATCCCTTGAACTCAGAAGTTTGAGACCAGACTGAGCAAGAGCAAGACCCCTCTCTACTAAAAATAGAAAAAATTAGCCAGGTTTTGTGTCAGGTGCCGATAGTCCCACCTACTTGGGAGGCTGAGGCAGGAAGATTACTTGAGCCTAAGAGTTTGAGATTTCTGTGAGCTATGATGACGCCATGGCACTCTACCCAGAGCAACAGAGTGAAACTCTGTGTCAAAAGTAAATAAATAAATAATAAATTTAAAATGAAATGATAATGACAATGACAATGATATTGGAGCACTCACCATGAGCCAGGTACTGAGCCAAGTGCCTTACATAGTTATCTTTTTGAATCCCTCCTTATTCCTAAGGAATGAGTATTGTTAGTTATTTCTTACAAATAAAGATATTAAAACATTGGAGACATTAGGTAATTTGTCCCAGATCACACAACCAGGAAATGACAAGGTCAGAATGTAATCCAGGTTTGTCTGAGTGCAGAGTCTTTGTCCTTAATCACTGCCATAATAGGATTTATAAACGTACAGGAGTGTAAATGAGAAATATATGCAAAAGCTTGCTGTATGGAAAACCTAGACCAAGATAAAAGGAAAGAACAAAACAAATATGAATCAAAAGAGATATAACAGATACATGAGAAAATTTTTTAAATATTCTTTTTTTTTATTAAACAATAGCTGTGTACATTAATGCAATCATGGGGTACAGTGTGGTGTTTTCATATACAATTTGAATTATTTTCATCAAACTGGCTAACATAGCCTTTATGTCATTTTCTTAGTTATTGTGTTAAGACGTTTATATTCTACTCTTAGAAAAATTCATTTGTACCCTTGTAAGATAAACCATAGAAGTGATCCCTCCAATCACCCTCCCTCCACCCATCCCAAAAAATATTCTTTATGTTAATGAATATGTAAATATCGATGAACCAGATTATTTCATAATACAACATAACTTATTGTGTCAAGAAGTAGATCATCTGAATAATAAATTCAAAAATAGAAAATTATCAAAGGTACAAGGGGGAGATTGATCTGCCAGTGATTTTTTTTAAGTTTTCAAATAAGAAAAATCTTTAAAATGAACTTATATGACCAAAATGAACAAACTTAAAAATTTTATCAAAACATAAGGAAAAACTAGAATCAATGTTTATCAATTTTTAAAAATCCAACTTCATAAAGAGATTTTTGAAAATTCTTCCAAAATTAATTTGAGGATTTAGCTCAATCTTCACAGGGATAATTTTCAGAATTTAGTAAAATGACTCCTAAAGCTTAGCTGGAATGATGACATTGACCTGGGAAATGCTTTTAGGAATATGATCCCAAAAACACAGGTGATAAAAGCAAAAATAGACAAATGGATTATGTGAAACTAAAAAGCTTCTGCACAGGAACAGAAACAGTCACCAAAGTGAAGAGACAGTCTATGGAATGGGAAAAGATATTTGCAAACCATACATCTGATAGGGGCTAATATGCAAAATGTAGGACCCCATGCAACTCAATGGCAAACAAACAAGCCAATAACCTGATGACAAAGTAAACAAAGAACTTGAAGACACGTTTTTGTTTTTTATTTTTCAAATAAGACCTAGACATGGCCACCAGGTAGATTGAAGTGTGTTCAACTTCACCAGTCATCAGGGAAATGCACTTGGAAAGCACAATGAGATATCATTGCAAATGCATTAAAGGAGCTATTATTGAACACTCAGAAAAGAACAAGTCTTGGTGGGGATGGGAGAAAAGGGAGCCCTGTACACCATTGATGGGAAGATAAATAGCACAGCCACTATGGAAAATAGTATGGAGGTTCCTCAAAAAATTAAAAACGGAAATGCCATGTGATCCAGCAATCTCACTGGGTACATGTTCAAAGAAAAAGAAATCAGTATATCAGAGAGACACCTGTCCTCCATGCCCATCACAGCACTATCCACAACAGCCAAGAATCGGCATCAACCTAAGTGCTCATCAACAGACGCATGGCTAAATAAGTTATTCAGCCTTTAAAAAGAAGGAAATCCTGCCATTTGCAACAACATGGATGAAGCTGGAGGACATTATGTTAAGTAAAATGAACCAGGCACAGAAAGATAAGGACTGCATGATCTCGCTTCCATGGGAGATATAAAAAGGTTGAACAAGCAGGGAGTAGTAGTAGAATGGTGGTTACCAGAGGCAGAGGAGGGGAGAACTGGGGAGAGACTAGTCACAGACACAAAATTTCTGTTACACAGGAGGATTAAGTTCAAGAAAACTAACGTACAGTATGGTGACTGTAGTTAATAATGATATACAAGGTATCATGTACTTGAAAATGACTGAGTTGATTTTAATGTTCTCACCACCAAAAAATGTAAACTATGTGAGGTGATGTATATGTTACTCAGTTTTATTTAGCCATTCACAGTGTATACATATTTCAAAATACCATATTGTACACCATAAATATATACCATTGTTATCTGTCAATTTAATTAATGAATGAAATTTAATTTTAAAAGTTTAACCAGAACAAAAAAGAAGACTGACCATTACATTTTGAGGAGAAAAAAAAAAACAGGCAATGAAACTAGACCTGGGTAATTCGAACACATTATAAAGTTTCAGCGATTAAACTATAAGAAATTATAGCCAAGATCTGAAGGCAAATACATGGCATGGAATAAATAGCCCAGAAACACATCTGGTGTGGAAAGGAATTTACTGTGTAATAGAGGCGCCATCAGAGTAAGTGGGGAGTGACTTAGGCAATGCAGAAGGATAACCATGGGGGAGGAGGAAGGTGGCAAAAGTTAGATCCTTCTCTCACACCACATACACACACACAAGTTGAAAGATATAAATGTAAATTTTCTTAAATTAAATTGTAAAAACCTTGAAAATGGGTGAATATACATAATATTCTAAGGATTAGGAAGTTTATAATAATCTAAGGATTATTTAAGGATATATAAATATAATAATCTAAGGATCAGGAAGTTTTTCTAGGTACAAACATAATGGAAAATATCAAGGATACCAAAAAAACTATACACATTTTAAGAGATCTTATTGGAAGTAAAATCATTCCCCAAAAGTGTACCAATTGCAGGTAAAATGAATGTGCATAGCATATCTGCATACACTTGACTAGTAACTATGCCTTCAATTCAACTTCAAAAAGTAATATATAGGTAACATCCCTTAAAATCTGTGTGTGTGTATGTACATATGTATATATTTGGCACCCCCTAGATTTTAAAAAATAGGTTTAACTGCATAAGAAGTTAAACATTTCTATTTCAAAAAGCAAAATAAAATTTAAAAGCAAACAACAAGCTGGAAAAATAAATTTTTTCAAAAGATGATAGATAACATGGCAACACACATTGCATATAATGAGTTCATAACCTTGGATAAAACTCCACGCATGGTGCTCACTTCAACAGCACATATACTAAAATTGGAACAATACAGAAAAGATTAGCATGGCCCCCTGCTCAAGGATAACACACACATTAGTGAAGCATTCCATATTTAAAAAAAAAAAAAACTCCATGCATGGAGTGGATTTTTCTAATTTAGGTGCCCAAATCCAACAATCCTCCCCTTTGGAGGAAATCCCACAATGGACTGGCTACCATCCATCCGGGTTTGGAGGCCACAGTGCAAGGCCATATATTCTATACACAACCAATCCTGTGCTCCCATCTGAGCTTTTGCACCCGTGAAAGTGGGAAAAAAATATATAGAGACTCTTAAAGATTATTCACAGACTCTGTGGTGGAATCCAGAGGCCAAAGAAGTCATTGCCCAGTGGTCATGGTGCCAACGGTCAGGATGCCAGTGATTAGCACTTCTGGTGACATCAGTGGTCCTTAACAGACTCTTCCTGTGGCAGGATGTGGACCATGCCTTGTCCTGCAGCACTGACCAACACTGGTTCTCAATCTTCACCTCAATTACAATTGCCTAACGTCTTTGCAACCATTTCTTTTCTTTTTCTGTTTAAAATAACTAAAGTCAGTTACCACTCTTTGTAACCAAGGATCCTGACTAGCACACTTCTGTGAAAAAATGTCAAAAGACACAAAATGGAAATTCACAGAAAAAGCAGTACAAATTGTTAAGAAGTATCTTTAATGATTTCAAATCATCTAGTATTTTAATCTTTTTGGAAATCAATTTGAGTATTTGAGTATATACACATACACCAAACACTTTCAAGATGCCTTTATCTTTTTGACATGCTAATTCCCATTGTAGGAATTTATTCAAACTGTCATTTACATAGGCAAAGATTTATAGGGATGTTTATTTTAGTTTTTTTATAAGTTAAAAAGTATAAACAAGGCTCGGTGCCTGTGGCTCAAGTGGCTAAGGCGCCAGCCACATACACCTAAGGTGGCGGGTTCAAATCCAGCCCAGCCCCACCAAATAACAATGATAGCTGCAACCAAAAAATGACCGGGTGTTGTGGTGGGCGCTTGTGGTCCCAACTACTTGGGAGGCTGAGGCAGGAGACTCGCTTGAGCCCAGGAGTTGGAGGTTGCTGTGAGCTGTGATGTCACAGCACTCTACCCAGGGGGACAACTTGAGGCTCTGTCTCAAAAAAAAAAAAGTATAAACAAAATTTTTTTCAACAAAATGAAAATGGTTAATCATACACATACATACAGTAGAATCCTTCTTAACTCACTTCCACTGAACCAACTTACCTGACTAGTCGTCTTTACTTCCTCTATAAAACACACCAAACCCTCCTCTCCAAATTGGGTGGGCCCCAAGCAAGCTTGGGATATGCTTGTCTCCAGGCCAGTATGTTTGCTTTTGGTAACTGTTGTTGAAATTAGGAATGCAAAAAATAAGACAGTATTGTTTTATGAACATTAAGTTGTCTGATTTACAAAATTTAGCTAAAAGGAAATCACAGGAAGGAAGGAAGGAAATGTGTATGCAAGAAAGATAGTACAAATCGCCCATCATAATTAAAGAAAAGAACTTGGCCTTCATTTTTTAAAAAATGGTGAACAAATGTATATGTGTTCTCAGTTTTTAAAAAAAAAATTTAGAAATACATGTGTTTTAAAAATAATCCCAACATTTATTTCACTAATTCCCACTGGTTATTTCACTTTGGGTTGTAGTGTGCATGTGCTGTAATTTCATGGACAGAGTCTGAAGCTAGGGGTGGTGAATTCAGGTTCGGCATGGCTAAGGTGGCCTTGGCTTTCCCTCATGTTGGGAAGATGGCACCACAGCACCAGGGCGCCCATGGTGGGAAGGTAGGGCTGGTATCTTTTCCAAACCCCCTAACAGGTTTTTCTTTACGTCTCATTAGCAGGACCAGGTCACCAGTTGAGAGTTATCCCAAACTACTTGCTGGCAAAAGAGAATGGGATTATCAGGACTGGTTTAGAACATCTCAGAACTTAGATGGACATTTCAGACTTAAGGTTTTGATAGGGCCAATTGCATCCACTTTCACCGAACAAGTCATTTCCACACACCCGACCAAAATCAGGGTCATTTGAGCAAGGACTACTTGTAGCAAGTATCAGTACTTCTTTCCTTTATGGGGTTGAATAATATTCCACTGTATGGATAGACCGCATTTTATCTAGTCATTCCTCAGTTCCATACTAGACTTTTGGATACAGCAAATCTGGCAGTTACTAAACCAACCACTATAGGAATCAGTAAAATACAGGAAAGCAGTAAAATGACTAAACAAAACAGCAAGTAATGCCTCCCACCCACCATGAGTAAAATTCATCCTGTCTGGTGCGTCCAAGACTTTTGGACTTCTTGCCTCACTGCCTAAAAACCCTAATCATTGTTTGCCTTCATTAATAAAACATCAGACAGACTTCTTTTAAAATTAGAAATACATATTTTTCCAATGGACTTATTTTTTATTTTCTGTCTGTTAACTTACTGGAAACCAAGAATACTCCAACTCTTTCCAGAATCTTTTGTCATTCAATCATCTGCAAGTCTTTGAGCCTAGAATCCCTCAACTATAAACTACAAAATACATGCAAAACAGGTTCCTTGAGAAGCCTGGTTTCTCTCCCCTGGGGCTCTCAAATCTGTTTATTTTCTCCACAGACAGATGTTTAGATAGGGGTCCTGGGGTCCTATTCAACTCTGGGAGTCTATGATCCTAAGTTTTTGTGTTTGTAGTTATCACTACTCCCACCCCAATTCTATGCAAGTCAAAGAATTTGGATGGGACTAAACTTCCTATGAGGCTAGAAAAAGGGGACAGTGGTATCAGATGCATCGTATCACAGCAGATTTATACAGCATTTCAGACTTTACAAAGCACCTTCCCCATGTAATTTTTCATACAATTCCCCATGCCATACCCTTGTGTAGATCAGATATTTTAATTATTAAGGCAGAAACTGGTCCAAGTTCATGGACAAGTAACAGGCCTGCTACTCCTGCTTCCAGGAGCCTGTGCATTGTCTTACCAACCATCCACTTCGTGTGACACTGGCGCTGTGGAGAGTAAGCAGCTAAAGGCAAGCACTGATGACCAGTAAGCATTTACTGTGGTCACTAGAGTGACTATTCACAGATATGCCTATGCCCAGTGGGAATAAAGGGTGAGGACAAAAGAGAAAAGACAGCCCAGGAGCGGCCAGAAAAGTGTTCACATGCAGCCAAGGCCAGTACTCTTGCACCACATGAAGAAAAACACTCAGCACCACAAGCCTCTCTCACTGAAAGCTTCTGAGAAATGAGGCTTAAAAACAGCCTATGAGAGGTCACTGAGACTTGGCACTCCTGCTCCACTTTCAGCCTTTGCACTGGAACATTCATTGGTGACATAATGGTCTTCACCCTGAGCATCTACAGGTGTATGTTAAGTTGCTACTAAGGACCTCTGGGCAGAGAAGGCACAACACCACAGGTAAGCCACACAGAATATGCAATCGTCCTTGCTCACGGTTTAATACGTTTGGGTTTTTTTTTGAGACAGAGTCTCACTATGTCACCCTTGGTAGAATGCTGTGCTGTCATAGCTCAAAGTAATCTCAAGCTCTTGGGCTTAAGCGATTCTCTTGCCTCAGCTTCCCAAGTACCTGGGACTATAGGCACCTGTCACAATGCCCGGTTATTACAGTTGTCACTGTTATTTAGCAAGCCCAGGCCGGACTCAAACCCACCAGCCTCAGTGTATGTGGCTGGTGCCCTACCCACTGAGCTACGGGCGCTGCCACATTTCAATACATTTTCATCTTCAGCAGGCTCTTTGAAATTTTCACCATGCTCTAAGATGTATGTATATTGCCTCCTTTTTACTAACATCATTCCTTCATATAGATCAGCTATATACATGCTGTGTGTATTTCACTGCATCACACCCATGAGAAAGGTCTTATTATCCCCACTTTACATATGGGCAGACTGGGCACAGAAGCATGGATAATTTGCCCATGCTACTTAGAGGAAGCACTATCATTTATACTCAGGTCCCTATTGTTCCATATCTACTGTCTTCCTGCTAAAATTCAGTACCTCTATTCTAACTTGTTAAGGTTTCAGTTGAAACCATTCCTAAAATTGAAATACACAAAACATTTGAACAAGTTTTTTTATTTGTTTTCCTTTTTTATTGTTTGGGATTCATTCAGGGTACAAAGAATTAGGTTACACTAACTGCATTTGTTAGATAAAGTCCTTATAATTGTGTCCCTCCCCCAAGAGGTGTGCCAAGACCCTTCATCCCCGTCCCTCCTCCCCTCTCCCCACTCCCTCATTCCCCTACCGCACCCCTTGTCTGTAAGCATTGAAATTTCTACATATACTTTATTTCTTTCTACATATGCTTCCACTTTACAAAGTCTTAAAACTGCCTCAATAAATGTAGTTGCAACTGACATATCCACTTCTGCTTCCAAGTTAATGCTGTATTTTATTTAGATTACATAGAACTGAGACTATCATGATATTCACACATATGAGCAGATGCAATGGTAATGACTTTTAACAGCGGTTTGTGATCTCAAGCCATACCTTGATTAAAAAGAGATGACAGAACAGGCTTTATTCTGTCTATAAAAAAGAAACTAGTTACCTGCTTGCACAAGTTGATGTGTTAATTATATCCCAGTGTTAAAAAATTGGTACGTTCCCATTTTAGTGTGCATGTTGAGCTTATTACATATAGCAATTTTAGTAATACTTTAAAATGGATTTAATGTTTTAAAATGAAACCTTCCCAAGTCGACCTACAAATTCAATGCAATCCTAATGAAAATCCCCGCAGGCTTCTTCAAATAAATTCAAATGGATGTTAAAATGTATATGGAAATGCAAAGGACCCAGAATGGCCAAAACAATTTTGTGAAAGAATAGTAAGATCTAAGGATCTACTCTACCTGATTCCCAGACTTATAATGAAGACAGTGTGGTACTGGAATAAGGGTAGACATATAGACTAGTGGAGCAGAATAAGGAGTCCAGAAATAGAACCAAACTTATGTTGTCAATTGATTTTTGACAAAGATGCCAAGATAATTAAATGAGAAAATCAGCAAAATGGTGCTAAAACAACAGTATGCGTGCAGGGGGAAAAGTAACCTTAAAACACATACAAAAATTAACTCAAAACGCAGCATATACCTAAACACAGGTGCTCACACTATTA
>CAUYQV010140289.1:0-44069 GCA_963574575.1 Galagoides demidoff
TTTTTTTTTTTTTTATGCTAAGGAAATGAATTGCCAACATTCCTAAGTGCTTCCCTGCTCCCATTCTCTTCCTGAGCTTCTTCTTTTCCTTATTTACAATAAAATGCAGCCATGGCCTTCCAAATTAGGAAGTTAAAATGAGATGATCATAGATATATAAATATCATTTTGAAAAACAAGGTGCTAATCCACCCTACAGATACTTTATGTCACAAAAAGATTGTGTGGCCTAGCAGAGATCTAAAAGCAGAAACATAGGTTTTAGATGACACCTTGTCCCGTGGCAGTAAAACGCTAGCAAAGAGGGTAAGATTTTTAAATTAAAATACTACTGAGGTTCCTCAAGACACTGGCTCTGAATTCTTCAGAATGAAGTGGAAAATATAGACAATCGCTGTATCTTATTTTTGCGGGAAGCTTTTTAGTAAAATTCCGAGTCAAAATAATAGGCTGATAAAACAATTTCACTGATTTGTTTTTTAATACATCAAAATGTAAATTGTAAGAGAAGGAGAATAAAGATTCTCACGGGGAGAGAAACGGGGTTTATATATGCAGACACAAAACAGTGGTATGGAGCAAGTTTCAGAATAAAGTAGAGAAAACGAAAATTTTCAGTATTGACTTTCTTTTTCTGTATAACCAACTATCACAAATTTAGCAGCTAAAAACACGCCTGCTTATTAGCTCAATCATCTGTAGGTCAGAAATCTGACATGATGTGGCTGGGCTCATTGTCAAGATCATCCAAATTTGAAATCGATATTTGAGCTGGACTGAGTTTTCATCTTGAGGATCAAGAGAAAAATCAGCCTACAAGCCCATTCTGATTCTTGGCCTGATTCAGCTCCTTCTAAGTGTTGTCCCCATTTCCTTGATGGCTGTTAGCCTGGGGTTGCCCCAAGCTTCCAGGGGCCACTCCATTCTGGTCACGTGTCCCTCTCCATCTTGAAGCAAGCAATGGTGCTGTGAATCTGACTTCCTCTTTTTCCATCATCTGGAGGAAGCTGTTTGTACTTAAAGAAGTTAAGTGGTTGGGGCAGCACCTGTGGCTCAAAAGGGTAGGGCACCAGCCCCATGGAAAATCAGAGGTCACATGGAAAATCTTAACATCATCTGATTGGAACCTAGAACCCTTAATTGTATCAACAAAATCCCTTCACAAGGATAGTAGATTACTGTTTGATTGAAGAACTTGGCAAAAGTGTGTGTGCATCAGGAATCCCACGGTCTGGGGAGATGATGTACTCAATTTCTACTCACTGTATGGTACAACAAAACCATATCTAGTTAAAATGGAGAAAGAGATGTCAGGGATATTTTGTTGCATAGAAAATGATGAAACATTAGAGATACTTTTATAAAGAAAAGGAGAGAAGTTGAGAAATTAAAACTGCATGTAAAAATTATCAATTGAACATGAGAATGACAGGAATAAAACTGATATTTTGTAGACTAGATAATAGAATAGGTAATCAACGTAAATTAGTATAGGAGTCCACCCTTTTCTGAAGATGTTGGAACCTGGAAAGGATGTAGCTGCTGTGGAGAAGTTAAGAGATTTATAACAGAGAACATTCAGAAGGATAAGGGACCCTTGAGTATTAGAAAAGTAATAATGAATGTAGTGGATGGGTGAATTTTCAGGTTAGGGTGACAAGGGGCTCAAGAGAAGGCAGAAAAGTTCTGAAGGATAGTAAAGTGTTACGAAAGAAAAGTACTCTAAATCAAAATGAAGAGAAATCAGTAAGTCAGATATTAGAAGGTAATATGAGCTCTGACAACTAAGGTTGAAAACTCCTAAAAAAAGTGTTACCTACCTCGTTGCTGAATATCACTACAGTCACCTTCAAAGGACACCTCTTGGGAAGCTGTGCACTGATACCAGGTCCTATTCCACCCTCCAAAACAAGTTGGATCTCTTTTTCTAGAATGACCTTAAAGGTGTGGTCACATTGCCCTTGATGTCCTGAATGTCATCAAAACATTTTCATTTCAATATTGCCTTTATTTGGGGATAAAGAAAAGACTCATTGGAGGCCAGATCAGGTAAGTAGGGAGGGAATTCCAATACTGTTGTTTGTTTACTGGCTAAAAACTCCTTCACAGACAGTGCTGTGTGAGCTGGTGCATTGTCCTGATACAAGACCCACACCTTCCTTTCCCATGCTAAAATTTTCAGTTAAGATTTTCCTGTTTCTCATTTGATGTTTACTTGGTGTTATATGGTTCTCAGAATCGGCCAGTGATTTTGATGCATAATTCAACAAATTTTTGCAATGTTGTCCTCAATTCTAGTCATTATTGCCCTGACTTCTCTTAATCAGTGAGACTTTCTCTCCTATCAGAAAAAAATGTTTAATCCATTCGTATGCTGCTGTTTTCTTCATGGTGTTATCCTCATAAATTTGGACTAACATGCTCCTGGTTTCATTTCCACTCTTGCCAAATTTTACAAGAAATTTATGTTTGTTCTTTGCTCTAACTCAAGCTCTGACACTTTCATGATGGCACATAAAATTATGCAACAATAATGAACACCACTCAGCAAGTCACTGCCCCATGTCCACTTGAACACAGTTGTGAGACACTGATATACCAAGATTATGAAGCTTACCAAGTTGTTTGTACAGTGCTGCTGACATAAGTCCATGGTAGCAAGTTCACGAACTTAATTGTCACACCTTGTACAAGATTATCTTTAGAATCTTCTAAAACTTGAATTTAGATCTAGGATGGAAGCATTAAAAATACATTACTTCCCATTTGAAGATGTAGTTTACTGTAGTGACAAAGTGTGATTATATGATGATGTGTGGCTAAACTGGAGCAGCAAGGAAGAACATTGAAAATTTACATGATTGAGGGATCCCAAAACCAAGCTAGTAGCTTTGATCTTTTGGAATGGCTTGGTTTGGTTGGGTTTCAATCTTTATCCAACTCATATATGCAGGTGCAAAGCTAGAAGAGTCAAATAGTTCTTTCAGACTTTTATAGCAAAGCAGAGAATAATTCATTGTATCCTCTCTCCAACTTAGTTGTTGATAGAAGCAACTCTTTTCAATTTTTTAATTGATTTTTTTTGGTATTTCCTTCCATATTTCATATAGTAGAATCATATATATTATATAATAGTATATTATTATTATATACTATATAATATATTATATATTATATATACATATATATTTATTTATTTATTTTAGGTATTATTTACTTATTTTCTTTTATAAGATAATGAGTTTTAACATTCTTTCATTCCTTCATAGCCTTAGCTCTTTTTTTTTTTTTTTTTTAGATGGAGCCTCAAGCTATCCCCCTGGGTAGAGTGCCATGGCATCACAGCTCATAGCAACCTCTAACTCCTGGGTTCAAGCGAGTCTCCTGTCTCAGCCTCCCAAGTAGCTGGGACTATAGGCGCCGGCCACAATGCCCGACCATTTTTTGGTTGCAGCCATCATTGTTGTTTGGTGGGCCCGGGCTGGGGATTCGAACCTGCCACCCTAGGTGTATGTGGCTGGCGCCTTAGCCGCTTGAGCCACAGGTGCCGAGCCTATAGTCTTAGCTCTTAATATAAATATGAACCTCCTCACACACATATGCCCAATATTCCCCCATTTTATCAATCCAGCTATATCATAATTTTGGTTACATTAGGATTTACTTAATTATGAACATACAAATTCTAGTCTAAGCTATATTATATATTGAAAGTGTTTTTCTTTTCTTAATCAAAGTTTTCATAATCTAGAGTTAAAAATTATCCTATATGTAGATGCTTATTTTCTTCATATGATTAATACAAATTTAAATCCAAGCTCTTGACCAGTTGCTTAAATCTCCTTTTGGGCTGGGCACAGTGGCTCGGCCTGTAATTCTCACACCCTGGGAGGCCAAGGCAAGAGGATTGTTGAACTCAGGTATACAAAACCTGCCAGGGCAAGAGCAATATCTCATCTCAACTAAAAATAAAAAAAAACTGGGTGTGGTGGCATAGGCCTGTAGTCTCAGCTACTCAGAATACAAAGGCAAGAGGAACTCTTGAGTCTAGAAATTTGAGTTCACAACGAACTATGATGACACCATTTCACTCAACACAGGGGACAGAGCAAGACTCTATCTCAAAAATAAAAAAGAAAATTAAGAAATCTCTTATTACTATACAACACTTAATGGATACAACTTACCTTTTGAAGACACCATTTCAAAGACTTCTGGGCTGCTTTGCCTTTCTGCCTGGCATATACCTATCTTCTTGGAATTTCCACTTTACCATGACTACAAAGATGCCTTTTACTTTCCTCTGTATTTCATGCCTCAATCTTTGTTGATACATAAACTTGTTTTAATGAAGCTTACATTGGAGTTGCTTTTTGAGAAAGGGCATAATCATTTATTTTGGAGAAGTCGAAAGTCTCTGCTATCACCCTTGATTTATGGCTTGACTAGATAACAAGACCCAGGTTTGAAATAATTGTCCCTTAGAATTTTATAGACAATATTCTATTGTCTCTAATTTCGAGTGTTATTCTTAAGTGGCCTGAAGCCTTTCTGACTTCCTATCCTTTTCATAAGACCAATTGCTTTCTCCTTCCTAGAAGCTCATAGAATTTTGTTTTTACCTTCAGTGTTCTAAAATTTTATGTTAATGTGCCCTAATTTGGGTCAATTTTTAAATCTATTTTATTGAACATCCAGTAGGACTCTTTTATTCTGATGATCATGTATGTTCTTCAAATGTCCCTCAATTGTCCTTCCAATGTAAGAAATATTAATGAATTATTTAATTAATGATTTCCTTTCTTTCGTTTTCGCAATTCTCTTTTCCTGGAATTCCTATTATTTGAATGTTGTCCCACCTTTACTGTTCCTCATTTTCTTATATTTTTTTCCTCCTAATTGTCCATCTCTTTTTATTTGTTTTTATTTCATATTTCTCTGTTTTGTGGGAGATTCTCTCAACTTTATATTTGAAAATTTCTATTGATTTATTAAATTTTGCTGAATTTTTTATGTAACACATTCTTTTTTTCATCAAAAGAATGTCTTTAAGAATATCCAGAAATTTTTTTTTTCTTTTTCCATGCAGTCTCTATTTCCAAAAATTTCTTTTTATTTTGATCTCTATTTTTTAACTTGGTGGTTCTTCACAGATGGTTAATGATCTTTGCGTGCATGCTAATATTTAAAAGTAGAGCCTTTAAAATGAAGAAAACATGCCATGCCATTAGATGAAGTTTTTAATTTTACTATAGATTATATCCTTAAAAAAATGAGTATATTAATGTTCTTTTTCTCTTGGCTGAGTAGATTCCTCATATAACAATCTTTCAACAGCCTGATCGGAGGATATAGTTTTAGTTGCTACAGTTCAGGAAGGTACATTGGGGAGAGAGCTAGGGGATTGGTACTCAGTAGTATAAATGTTCTTGTACTATCCTATGTTCAAAAAAACCACACCCCCAAAGGTCCCCCAATTTTGAAAGCTTCTAGTGTAACTCCAGCCTTTTTGATGGTGCAAAATGAGTTCTTTAGAAATAGGCGATAACTAAGGACATCTGAGGTTCTAATTGTTTCTTTATTCCTTTTTAAACTATTCTTTTACTTGTCAATTTTTTTTTTAAGAAATAACAGCCATGCAGTAAATCACATCTATTTAAAGTGTACAGTCCAGTGATCTAAACAGTCGTGTTAGCTCATGACCACACCACCACCATCATACAGAATAGATCCCTCACCCACCTGAGATGCCTTGTGTCCCTTGGCAGTCAATTCTTCCTCTAGTCCTTACCTCAGGTAACAACTATACACGGTTTTGCAATTTATATAAATGGAGTACAGTTTGCAATTTTTTATGCCTTGCTTCTTTCAGCATAGCGATTCTGAGATTCGTCTATGTTGCTGCATTGGTGATAGGTTGCTCCTTTTATTTCTGAGTGACATTCCATTACGTAAATGTACCTTTTATTGCATCCATTTTACTGCTAGTGGAAACCTGAGCTGTTTCTAGTTTTTGCCAATTTTGAAAAAAGTTGTGAACATTCATGTAAAAACTTTGTGAGGACGCATACTTTTATTTCTCTTAAATACCTAGGTGTAAACTTACATTTCTAAGAAACTGTCACTTTCTCCACGTGATTGTACTGTTTTATATGCATCCCACATTTTTGCAAACATGCATTATTATCTGTGTTCATAATTTTAGCCACTCTAATGGGTAGAAAGTTTCAACTGGTACTTAAAGTTTTCAGTTAATTATCTTATTTTTTGCCCACCTTGCCCCTTAGTTCCAACAGAAAACTGGTACTATGAATTTTTAACAGGGTATTCTACCGTATAAATTAGGTTGTTTCTTAGCTTGTCGGTTGCAGATTATGGATTTACTTTTCCTAGACTGCTAAATCAGTTACTATCTATCTATGCACATATATGCTTTGTTTTCCAAAATATAGTGTGGTTGACTCTGTTATCATTATCTTTGTCCTTATATTTTTATACACTAAAAATCCCTTCCTTTTTTTCTCTTAGTGGGATTTTGGAGGGGATAGAAGTAACACATTACATTTGATTTACCATCTTCATCCAGCTATTTACTATGTATATTTAACCTTTAAAAGTTAATGTCAGAGCACTGACAAGGTTGAAGGTAAAACAATTAGGTGCTAAGATAAATATGGAAATAAAGAGAGAAATGGTGATATAAGATATACAATTTAGATTCAGAAAGGCCTATTTTAAAAGAGGAGGTCACTTTTAAAAATTGTTATTATGTTGAAGTAATGGATTGCCAGGCCCCTGAGGAGTCATAAGATGACAACAGATCTTAAGTTTACAGAGCTCTGAGGGAAATAGTAGGAGGACACATTGAATGTGAAGAGATACAAAAAATATAAAACAAAGGCCTCATTAAGGAAGAAGAAGGAGCACATGTATAAGGATGTATTTTGATTTTGTTTCAAACATTGAGTGCACTGATGTACTAATAGCGTCCCTAGGTGTCATATTTGGTAAGAATTATGCACCCAGATATTTATTGGAAACAAATTAAAAGTTTAATTGGGCTAAAAAATAAACTTTAAATAGTTTAAGCGATCTTGTTCACTATTCCATGGTTTTACTGTGTTACCTTGATGCAGTGACACGGAAGACACCCATCTGCTATCACACCCTTATCTGATGTCAGCCAGGCTTTGTATCTTGACACACTTTAAACATTTTAGGAACCATGTTTCTTTACTCAACAGAGATACTGATGAAAAAGTCCAACAACTTTGACAAGTTTTTCAACTAAAGAAAGAGCTGTATTCTATCATGAAGGAAAATGACAGATAATATATTTATTTGCTATAAATATGACTACCTCCAAAGGACTTTGAAACATAATTCTGAACTGTCATTTATGTAGAGAAGTATGATCACAATGATGATACTGCAGAAAAAAATGTTTTGTAATAAAGGATGAAAGGATCAGTGTTGTTCAACTTTAAGTCAATATTTAGGATGGGCAAAATAATACTATTAATTCCTACTAAAGTTCTGTTGTGTAAGCTGAAATATATATAGTATGCATTTAGGTACATACAAAGAGAATAAGCAATTGTTTTTATGCAGCATATTCTGAATTAAGAGGGAAGCTGATTATTATTAGAGTTCTTTCTAACTCTTCAAGAGTCTATCGGGTAAGCTTATGAAATTATATAGTAACATCTAGAACAAAATTATCTGGTTTGTGAGCTTACAGTATTACAGCAGGAATGAGGCCTTTACAGGGTTAAAGTTACCTGTATCTGAGGATGAGTATGTGAAATAATATGTCCACAAATAAAGGAAGAAGAAATACAAGTGATGTGTTGTCATTTTATTATAGTTAATGTTATCAATTATGAATATTTAATCTTTCTCATACTTTTAAATATCTATACTTCAAAATGAAACTAGACAAGCTTAAATTAATCATCACATTTCACATTTGACATAGTGGAAAACCTATCACAATTTTGAACTAAAATTACATAGAAAGGGTTAAATATTTAAGATGTTTATGTACAAGGTTAATTCTCACTAGATGGTCACTGATGGGAAGATAGAATGATATAACTTAATCTCACATTCAGTTAAACCATATTATAAGTCAGACAGATGAAAGTGCATTGGGTAACCACTTCTCATATGGTTTCCAAAGGAAGTGTATTATAGATAAACCAAGCTAAGTTAAAAAAAAATACACTTGATAAACAACCCAGCACTCACTTTTATCTACTTTATCAAAGTTCCTGTTTAAAAAAAAAAAAAGACTGGTTTCTGTTTTTAATAAATGTCCAAATGCAACTGAAGAATATGGTAGGACTGTTTTAAAGTTTATTGTTTTTACCTTTAGTAAAAAGTGGCAAGATATAGTCTATATGTCTATTTATATGACTTCAAATAAGATTTTTTAATTATCGTTAAATAACATGGTTTTTGCTTGGGTGTTTTTAATGTCACTGAATGTACATTTTCTAGTGTCTATAATTAAATAGACAAGTAAATCCATAATGGAAATGATATTTATGTATAAGATCTACATAACAAAAATAATAAGAGTTGTGGGAAATAGAATCAATCATGCCATCAAATGGATGTTGTATAATGGATGAGGTAGGTGGGGGAAGCACTATCTCCTTTGAGTAACACTAAGTATGGGGCAGTTAGGAGGTGTGACCTAATCTCGATGACAGATCACACAAATTGAGTCCAATCATCAAGGTTTGTTAAAAAGAAAAAAAAAAGACATATCAGTAGACCAGCGGCAAAAGTTTCTCTTTGTTTTTCTAACTTTTGACTGTTAAAAACACACCCAGACAATACAGGTTGCTGTTACTGAATTTACTCATTGTCTATTGAACTTACTACATTAAAATTTTCCAGTCATGAATACAACTGAAAAACTCTAATATTTTATTTCAAATGGTGACTATAAGGCTTAATACACATATTCCATTGCTGGTTCTGCCCTTAGTCTATGTAGCTATCAGATTTATGTTGCTTCTGCAATAGAGAGCACTCTGTAACCCACAGATCATTTGGTTAATAAAATTCACATTGCTATTCACCAAATACTAAAACTACACAAACATGCACCCAGCAACCAGAAGAATTAAATTTATGTTGTGCCATTACTAAAAATTAAATCACAGCTTTTTAGTGGTCTATGAAATTCTACATTTGAAAGTGCTTCTGAAATATTCTAGCAAGACTTGAAATATTTATATATTAAAGCATTTATTTCAGTCATAAAACAAAAATGATTTACACATTACATGGAAATAAGGCTGTAGCAATGGGAATTGATAATACAGGAAGTGACTGGAAGTGTATGCTTCTTCAGACCAAATTAAATGGTGAGTACCCATAGAAGAGTTTTTCTCTTGATTCACAATCAGACCTAAAATATATCTGATTAAATTCAAGGCTATTTCCTTATAGCCAGTAGCAAATCCATTAAAGTCCAATTCTGAATTTCATCTAGACTCATCATCAATGTCCTACAATGTGGCCACTCTGTAAAAACTTATCTTCCAAATTCAGTACAAGACTAGAAAGATGATCCACCTGATCACAGCTGGAGTAGGGATGGTTATGTAACCATTTGGCTTTAAAAGTAGGCAAACACATTTTTTAAGAACACAACTAGCCAGCTGCTCCAATAAAATTTTAGAGGGAAAAGAGGTTAAAATTATTAACTAAAATGAAAATTTCAAGCTTTAATATATATCTGTATATTCACACATATGTTTGAAATAATAATTTTACTCTATGCGCCTATAATGAAATGACTTCCATTTTGTTTAAAATGTTTTTATTTTGTTTCACAAATTTTCAGAGATTTTCTTCTGATTGATGAAGCAATACTCTTTTTGAAAACTAACTTTGAGAAGTATCCTTTCTTTAACCAGTTTTAATGACATAAAGAAGGTATTTCACCTGTCAGAACCTTTGTTTTCCTATCCATTACATGAGGAGTTTGGATAGATAATTTCTAAATCTTTCCAACTATGATACAGATCTAGATTCACAGAGTGCATGTAATAAACATTCCATAAAAAGAGTGGAGGTTACTAGGAAAAAGAGCAAACTCAATGGTGATTACATTTCAGTTTAATCATCAGAAACATTGAGAAGAGTGGATAAAGCTGATTAAAAATATCATACTATTTTTACAAAAATGGGAAACCAAAAAATAATCCCTGAGGTCTAAATTGAAAGTCTATACATGAACTGAAAATATCAGCATAAGAAACAAAAGATAATATGCTTTTTATCCCAGAACAGTGGATTATTTATAGAAAAATCAATATCCTCTCTAGAATAGAATTAAATAATTAACCATTCTAAATAGAATGGATTCTAGTCTCTAGAATGTTTGTAAATATAGCTATCACTCATCACAAATAAATGTAGACTGTAAAAAATTGACTCTTAAAAATTACTAAAGAACGAATGTATGGAAAATTATGTGAGATCTTGAAATTAAGAACTTTTCAAGATGTAGTACGTTATATTCTATCACAGAGTATAGAGTAGATGAAATAGTCAAATATCCTAAGCCTAGTGCATATTAAGAGTAGTATCAATGATAGAGAGTTGAGAGAGAGAAAGAGAGAGAGGGGTGTGATTTCTTAAGATCAAGGGAGGGGAAGGGGGAGAGTGGGTGGAGGGAGGGTAATCGGTGGGACCACACCTACAGTGCACCTTGCAAGGGTACATGTGAAACTTACTAAATGTAGAATATAAATGTCTTAACACAATAACTAAGAAAATGCCATGAAGGCTAGGTTAAGCAGTTTGATGAAAATATTTCAAATTGTATATAAAACCTGCACATTGTAGCCCATGACTGCATTAATGTACACAGCAATGATGTAATAATAAAAAAAAAAAAGATCAAGGAACATTTGTCCGTTAGATACATCTGATTGCAGGGATAGGAAAAGAGTCATTTGACATTTAGAAATGCTAATGTTAGAAAAGACAGTGCACATTTTAAGAAATACTTTTAACTGTGGCAAATTTAGCAACAAAGAAAATTGAAGTGTTATTATAGGATCTACACATAGAACAAGAGTTACTATTATTATATCATAAAATATTTAACTATCTTTCATTACATACATCAAAGTAGCCAGTGAGGGATTTTTTTTTCTCTGTTTGAGATTATAGTATTCCCTATAAAAATAATTATACCTTTAACAAGTTAATGCACTAAAAACACAAAAACACTGCACAAAGAAAAGTCCAAGTCAAATTTCTCTTGGGAATTAATCAGTCGTCTCCATGTGGAGAGTTCCAGGGACAGTGTGATAAATCATCTGGTCCTGTGATTTTCATTGAAAGATCTTTGGTGTAACTAATACTTACAAAAGATCTCATGAGGAGGTAAAACCCACCATTTCTAGAATCGGTTTAATTCTCATCCCCCATACCCCTTTCCTTTTCCCCACTAAGTCTAAGACAGTGGTTAACATTGAGTTCCTGGTGAATAACGACATTTGTAGTCAGACAGAGGAGTTTCAGTGTGATCTAGCTAGAGCCTTTTTGTTTATAAACTATTTTGTATCAGGGAAAGGTAACTTGTGAATTACCACTTTGCAGAAGACCTTCTGGGCACACAGATTTTACTATCTAACTAATGATACAGTTTTACTTATACCTTAGATTTGAATTGTTGTATCCAAAATATGATAAAAGCATTTGGAGGAGCCCCATTCCTAATCAATTTTCAGTTGCGCCTCCATTTTCCAAAGGTATATAGACTTTATATATTAAAATCACTTCAAGCACACGTCTTCGAAAGTCATTCTCCCTGAGGCTGCGCTATGATGATCAACAGAAATTGCTTTGCCAGGAAAAGCAATTTTATCATTGTACTTTGAGTTATTCTGCCTACAGAGAAAATTACTTTGGGCATGAAATCCACTGAAATCGTCTATTTTATATTGTTATGACAAGGACTTAAAATGCTTTACATAAAATGTTAGTAAAGTGCTTCAAAACAAAAGAAATGTCATTGAATGTTTTTCTCACCTTCAGTTTTAAATAGACAGACGATTTTCTATGTAATGTTTTAATATGTAAGCTATGATGTTTACATAGATCACTAATAACATATCCATCAAGTCCCTACTTGTTCTTTAAGAAAAAAAAAAAAGAAGATCTTAATGTTCTTTTGTTTAAGTAGTGAAGTTAAATAGCGTGCCAAGGGAAAGTCTGGAAACAGCTAACATAAGCCCGCCTTTTTCTCCCTTTTTCTCTGCACTTCTTTCCAGAGAACATTAATACATCGATGTTTAACAAATCATCTATTTATTTAAAACTATATTCTGAGTGTCTTCTATGTGCCAGGGATCATTTTTTATTATTTTAATTTCAAGATTCTCTAAACGATTTTGATGTTTATGCCTATCTTATTAGAATCTAAAACTTTATTACTTTAAAGATTTAAATTATTACACTGCATATGACAAATGTACTCTCTTTTGTAAGCAAAATGTGTAACCAAAAGCAACAGGAGATTGTGTTGCTAAAATCTCATTATTTTTTTCTTGCCAATTTGTTCTAATATTGACTGTAAAAGATTCTTGCCCTGTTCTAAAATCCTCACGAGATACAATTTTTATTTTCACTGTAAGAAAAAATAATTTTTTTCCCTTGCTTTCTACCTATTAACTACTCAAATTACCAGTATACAATCTGGCTCCTGCATTTCCCCACAGAAACTGCTCATAAGGCCAGCAACAGCCGCCTTCTTGCCAAATGCTAAGGATGGGGCTCTTTTCTTTATCTCTGACCTCTCAGCAGCCTTGAGCAAAGCAAATTCCATCTCCTTTTTGAGACACTCCTTTCTCTTGGTCTCCTAGACACCAATATCTTCTGGTTTTTTTCTTTCCTCAATGGCCACTCCTCTTCAGCCATTTTGCAGATCTTCTCTCCTTCTACCCCAAATCTACGTGATGTCGTGCCTGAGAGCAGTGTCCCAGCCAGGCCCTATTTACTGACTATGCCACTTTCTCATAATCTCATCTAGTAATTTCGCTAAAATAACATCCGTGTCAGTGCTGTTCATTCCTGTCGAACCTAATGCCTTCTATCACATGGAATATTTTGTAACAACCCCTTCTTTAGTAGCCTCAATTAAAATGTACAAATATTATAAATGACCTCCAAAGGTTATTAGAAAAAAAAGTCAAAATAATCACCTAATCCAAAAGAGAAACACAAAAAGGAAATTTATAATAAAATAAAATGTGATTTAACACATAACTGTCTAGAAATGTCTTTATTAGAAGATATAACATAGGTAATGCTTGTTCCTGTTTATAACGCATCTATTTGAATTTAGAGGAAGTGATGAAATCAGAAGCCATTACATACGAGAAGCAAAGGGAAGTAAAAGTACACAGAGGTCAGCATGGGAATAAAAACAACTTTAGAATATTATAATAAATGCAATTCCTTTGCATATGATAAGAAAGTGACGAAAAGAACACGAATGGGAATAAGAAACCTGGCCATGATAAATTTCAGTCTACTGAAGTGGAAACAATCAGAAGGTTTGGTGTTCTATGAAGGAATTGTGAGTATTTTTCTAACCGTAGCATCAAAATAATTCCTATGTGGTTGCCTGGTAGGAAGTTGTGATAAAGTGTTTCAAAATCTCAAATGTATTTCCTATCTTAAAATCATACCGTGAATGGAAGCATGTATTTAGTCTCCAATACTTAAGAAGACCAGGCACTTGACTTCAATAGGCAACAGGGAAAGATAGACTGGAAAAAGGAGCAGTCATGGAAGAGGCTACAGAGGAGTTGTTAGAACCCTGGAAACAGATTGAAAGCAACTCTGAAAAACAATAGGTGATCTCAAAACAGATACAGCCTTTTCACGGGTTATTTTTACTATGGTATATTCATTATCTTGGCAGTGAGATGAAATATCTTTTTAAAAGTTTTATAACAACATTCCTTAATAGAACTGTGCTATTTTAAATAATATTCCATTCTGAGTCTATTGCAAGGAATTTTGCCTGTTACATGAACACAATGAAGTCCTACTGATTTTTAATGGTGGCACTGCAGCCCTGACACCATTACCACCCCATAGGTATTTGGAAATGTTAACACAATAGCAATCGAGTAGATACATAAACAGTGGGCACATTTGTTTCATGATTTTCAGACAATGTGTTGATTTATTTCTTTCTAACAGTCTTTTCATAAGTTATTGGGCTTCTGATATAATTTACTATAAATTTTAAGAATTATTGTGCAAGTAATTACTACCAGTTCATCTTTGTAGGGTGCTCAGTTGAAGGGAAAATTTGTGCAGGATGTGGGACGATGATTCGTTTTTCCAAACTCTCATGTATGGTGGCAGGTCATCTGGCATTCTCAGCCACTAACAATTGTCAGCAGCCCCCGGTCAGTGACATCTAAGACACGCACACATAAAACTTCCACACCTTCTAGGATGGGAACATAATGTTTCTGTGACCCACAGATCTGTATGTTGACAACCCTGTGTCTGAACCATACTCATGAACGGTCGCTACTGCCAGTGGCTTCCACTATCCCAACCTCGTCGCCACTTGTCAGGTTCAGGACTGGCCAGCTCTCCGGCCTGGCTTATCTAACTGTCTGGACGCAGACCACTATGCTACCTTGCTCAGGATCAATTACCCTTAGGTGCCTGAGGGCTATTCGCCTTAGCAGAAGGGAGAGGAGAAAGAGAGAAAGACAGTCCTTGAGGGACAGAAACAGTCTTAATAGGAGAGTAAATCTTAGCAGTCTTCTTAGAAGGGCCTTGGGCAGAGACCCTGTGAGCAGGAGGAGCAGGAGAGTGAGGAGTGAGCCTGTGAAAGAACGAATGAATCTGGACTAACTTCTCCTGCCACTACTTATAGACTTGATCCCGTGACTATTTGCTCTACAGGTGGAAAGACCGCCAAGCACTGATGTTCTCGTCTCGTGTGCACTGTGTTAAGGAGACACGAATCCCTTCCCCATGCCCTTATCCCCAAGGTGTTATATCACTGAGATGTTGCATCACAGGTGTTTCTTATAGTTACAGAGTGTTCCAAGCTTGACTCCCATTTCTCCTTCCATGTGCTATGTAGTCCACTACAGCTTACTTTACAAATACCTAGGAGTTTTTGATATTTCCCTTTCTTTACCTTCTAAGACCTACAACAAATCCTATTCACTTTATTTCCAACAGATATTTTAAATATATTCAGTTTTTTCTATGCTCACTATTACTATTCTAATCTAAGTCTTGATTAGTTTTTCTTCAACCAATGAAGTTGCCTACTAATTGTTTTCTGGTATTATCATTGTCCTCATTTTAAACATAATCACAGTATAAACTTTGTAAGACATAATTCAGATCATACTACCCCTCCTCTTAAAATCCTTTGATGAATTCCCAATGTCCTGGATTAAATCTCAAGTGTTCTCGTGCTTTGCAAGGTTTTGGATGATCTGACCCCATCTATTTCCTCATCCTTATCATATGAATTTTTCCTTTGCTTATTCTGTTTCAGGCACACTGACGGGCCTACTTTCTAACTTTCTGTTTTTATTCATGTAGACTTTTCCTGCACTGGGGTATCATTATTTTCTTTTCCAAGAATGTCCCTGACTGTAGCCTTCTGCTTGGTGTGGGCCTCAGTCCTAATGTCATCCTGGAAGGTCTTCCCTAATCGTACCATTTAATTAGCTCCCCTCCATTATTTTTAATTTTTCTTTCAAAGTCTTTATTATACTGTCCTTGTTCTTTGAATTTTGTGTTTTCATGTTATTGTATTTATCTTGCAAAAGAAAACACGTTTCATACATGCAGGAAACATATCTGTCTTGCTCCCTACCGTATCCCAAGTTTTTAGTACATGGCAGAGGCTCAATAAAACTGTGTTGAGTTAATCAAACAGTTTAAGACTTCGTGTATAAATTACTTATCAAAAACTATTTTAAATTCTCCAAAATATGTCTTTTAAATTTGTATGATTAAAGAATAAAAGATAAAGCTACTTCTCCTTACTCTCAATTAAGATGATTAAAGGCTATCTCTTTTTTTCTTCTAAAATGAATGATGAGAAGAAAACGAAAGTTGGCGAGTTCATTTCAGACTGACACGATAGTCTCTCAGTGACATATAAATCATGCAGTAAGATAGCTCAGAGTAATTCAAGCATCATACCTGTACATTGTCTCCTGTTAATATAACTGTTCCCTTTTCCCTAGCTCTTTTTTAACCTGATAAAACTTTTGTAACAATGTATTTCCACAAAAGACTGATTGATAATTTAAGTCAAAGACATGGAACTATTGCACAAGGCCTTGAAGTGGGGCAAGAAGAATAGACATTAATAAATTCCAATAAAATCTCTGCAACTTGAACCGCATTTTACAACTCTAAGTATGCCTCAGGCATCATGACATACAAGAAAGAAGAAATGTATGAGAAATGGATAGGAGGAATGTGGCAAATTAGAACAAATTAAAAGGGCAGTAGTATGGGGGAAAGATTTAAAATCAACCAAGAAATTAACAAGTTTTAAATCATTTAACACACTGTGCAAAGACTTTTTAAAAATTTATTTTATTTTAATTTTTAAATGAACTTTATTTTTAGAGTGGTTTTAGATTTACAACACACGTCAGCAGAAAGTTTGGAGTTTCAGCTGGGTGTTGTAGCAGGTGCCTGTAGTCCCAGCTACTCGGGAGACTGGGACAAGAGGATCACTTGAGCCCAGGAGTTTGAGGTGCTATGAGCTAAGGCACTCCACCACAGGATGAAAAAGTGAGACTCTGTTTCCAAAAAAGAAAGAAAAGACAAGAAAAGAAAGTACAGAGTTGTTGTAAATGTCCTCCACATATGTACAGCCTCTCCACTGTCAGCATCTTGCATCAGAGTGGGATATTTGTTACAATCAATGAGCCTACGTCGACACATCATTATCACCTGATGTCCAGAGGTTACATTAGGGCTCACTCTTAATGTTATGCGTGTATCCCATGGATTCTGACAGATGTGTCACAATATGTGACTACTATTACTGTATCAAACAATATAGTTTCACTGACCTAAACATCCTTTGTACTCCACCTATTCATTCTTCCTTATTCCCTAAACTCTGATAAACACTGACTCTTTTATTGTCTCCCTAGTTTTGCCTTTTTTAGAATGTCATGTAGTTGGAAACATACACATACATTATGTAGGTTTCTCAGACAGGATTCTTTCATTAGTATAATAATATGCATTTAAGGTTCCTCTATGTCTTTTCATGGTTTGACCTCATTTATCTTTAGTACTGAATAATATCCCATTGTTTAAATGTACAATTTACCCATTCATCTACAAAGAATATCTTGGTTGCTTCCAAGTTCTGGCAAATATGAATAAAGCTGTTCTAAACATCCATATGTGGGGTTTTATGTAGACATACATGTTTAACTCATTTGGGTAAATACCAGGGAGCATGACTGCAGGATCACATGATGAGAGTAGTTTTGTAGGAAATTCCCAAACCACCTTCCAACATGCCTGTGTCATTGTGCAGTCCCACCAGCTATCAATGACAATTCTCGTGGCTTCATATCCTCACCAATATTTGGTGTTATCAATGTTTCAGATTTTTGCAATTCTAGTTCTAATAGGTATTTGTGGAATCTCCTTGTTTTAATTTGCAAGTCTCTGATGACCTATGGTGTTGAGCATCTTTTAATCTCCCTATTTGGCATGTGTGTCTTCTTTGGTGAGATGACTGTTTCGGTCTTTTGGTCATTATTTCAAATCCTGCTGTTCATTTTCTTATTGTCAGGTGTTGAGATTTCTTTGTACAGTATGGATAACAGTGGTTTATCAGGGGAAAAATGTATTTCTTTTGGACTTGCCTGTTGCTCGTATTTTCTCCCAGTCTGTGACTTATCTTCTCATTTTCTTGATAGTATCTTCTCCAGAGGAGAAATTTTTATTTTTAATGAAATCCAGTGTATCAGTTTTTTCATGGATTGTGCTTTTGATGCTGTATCTATAAACTCACTGCTATAACAAATATCATCTAGAATTTTTCTTGTAATATCTTCTAAGAACTTATAATTTTGAATTTTATATTTTGGTGCATGATCCATTTTGAGTTAATATTTCTGTGCCAAGATTCACTCTTTTGCATGGGGTTAACCAATTGCTCCAGTACCATTGTTGAAAAGACTATCTTTCCTACATTATGTTGCTTTTGCTTCTTTGTTGAAAATCACTTGACTGTATGTGAATCTGTTTCTGGGCTCTCTGTTCTGTTCTGATCATCTATTCCTTTCCCCATATCATACTGCTTTGATTATAATGGCTTCATGGTGAGCCTTGAAGTTGAACCGTGTCAGTCCTCCAACTTTGTTCCCTTTCTCAATATTAGATTGGCCATTCTGGGTCTCCTCCCTCTCCATATAAACTTTAGAAATCAATTTATTTTTACTATACCTTTAGATCTTGTGACACTAGATTTATGCATATCAAAATACACTTATATATGTGTATGATAGATACACTCACAAAATCATTATGAATGGTATATATTTTAAACAAAGTTAGACTTTGACTTCAGAGAGTAAGTTCTCAATAAAAATTAACCTATCATAATCATCACCATCATCAATTATTATTAATAGCACAAACTTTTCCACATAGGCTGGAATCTCTGGATAAGTGATTTGCCCAGTATCATAGCTGGTAAGTAGAACTCAAATCCAGGTTGACTGATTTAAATTAGCATTCTTTTCACTACCACATGGTTATGGATATTGAGACTACAAATGAACTCTGAAATCATTTTTCCCATTTTTTTAACCTGATAAAACTTTTGTGATACCATGTGAAATATATTAGGAAATGGACTTTGCCTTCTGATACTCTAATAATGAAAAAATAAAGAAAAAAAGAAAAAGAGGAATAGACTCTACAATTAACTGTAAACCAGCTCCCAAGTGTGGTATTATTTGGGCTGTCCTTTCTCAAGTGTATAGAACTTCTATTCTCTAGGTAAGTAGAAGAAAAAATAGCCTCAATATATTATCTAGCTGGAAAATTACTTTTAATGAAATGTTCTAGAAATCAGGGGAATTTCAATGGAAATTCACTGTAATGTACTAAAAGAAAGAATCATAGATTTTGGCCCCAGAATATATTTATTTATTTATTTATTAAATCATAGCTGTGTACATTGATGTAATCATGGGGTATGATGTGCTGGTTTTATATACAATTTGAAATGCTTTCATCAAACTGGTCAACATAGCCTTCATGGTATTTTTTTAGTTATTGTGTTAAGACATTTATATTCTACACCTAGTAAATTTCACATGTACCCTTGTAAGATGCACCGTAGGTGTGGTCCCACCAATAACTCTCCCTCCACCCATTGTCTCCCCTCCCCCCCTCCTTTTCCCTTCTCCCCTTCTTCTTGGTCTATAATTGGTTTCATAGTAAGATTCAGTACATTGGATAATTTTTCTTCCATTCTTGAGATATTTTGCTAAGAAGAATATGTCCCAGCTCCATCCATGTAAACATGTAAGAGGTAAAGTCTCCATCTTTCTTTATGGCTGCATAATATTTCATGATGTACATATACCACAATTTATTGATCCATTTGTGGGTCAATGGGCACTTGGGCTTCTTCCATGATTTAGCAATTATGAATTGGGCTGCAATAAATATATATATATATATCTTTTCTATAATGTGATTTTTATTGTTCTTGCTTTAGGAAATTCACTTGGTTGTTCTGAGACTCAAATAAGATACCATAAATGAAATTCTCTAAACACTGTACAGCAGATGTATACTACATTATAATTATCAACATGCCATTTCCTAAGTTATAACTGTAGAATACTTAAAACATAATAGTAGCCTAGCAATAAACATCTGATGAATGAATGTGAAAAATCTGTAATAGATCTCTTAATAATAATTATTTTTAATATTACATAAATAGATTAGCCATTCAAACTACAAAAAACAGAAGATAACAAAACACGTTCTCTAGGGAATTTAGTAACCTATAGCAAATGTACTATAAATTTATTTTTTATTAGATTATGTAATGTGGGCTATTTTCACTCCATTCAATCTATTTATAAAAGGTTATTATTTTAAGTACTTAAAATACGCTAAATGTGCATTTATTGCATTATTTTGTAATAAGACAATTTCACATCAATAGGATGATAAACAATGTAATAACATTGACATAAGAGAGATGTTTGGTCTTTTGCTGAAGTAACTATGTTAATAGTCTTTCTTAACATCACCTGTAAGAAAACACTTGTATAAATAAATAATTTTAGTATATTGTTTTTTTCTTCCATATTAAATTATATTTGATTTAAACCTTGACATCTGATATAACAAAGAAGAAAAAGAAAGCAAATACATTTCAGACTAATTAGAGGTTTTTTAAATGAATTTTTATGTTAAAATATCTCATTTTATGGGCTAAATTTTAATAAATGAAATGTATTGGGAAAATATAAATGTTAAATATACAGTATAAGACAGCATTTCTACAAGTGAACTTACACCATTTTAACTAAAAGCATGCAAATTAAAAGGTAACTTTTATAAAGGGAGATGTCAGGCGAACGTTGAGTTGATTTCTTTTCAGATGACATTCTACTTCATTCTCCCCTAGCTCTCCAGATGCCTAGGAAACTTTCAGTACAACTGCAGTTTTTAAACTCGGCTATCACCATGGCCTGCTCAAAGCAAAGATGAGATCATTGAACCATAAGCAACAAAACCTCACTATTGACTTTGCTTGCCTTTGAGATTTCAAGGGCCTACAGAAGGCAATGGTGAGAAATTCTGGCTGTTACTCTAACCCTGTGAGAATGCCTCCAGGGAACACGGTTTTACTTCCATAGAAAAAAAGATGAAAAAAGAATTCAAAGCGAAATGTTAGACGCTGGGGGAGGGTTTGCACTAGAATGGAAAGGAATAAAGAACTGTTTTGGAATGAGAGTTGGAGCTTTCACTCCAACTGATGGTTTCTAACGGGGAAAATACCTGTCACACCTGTATCCCTTTAGTAAAACAAGAACTGTGCAAATGCTGGGAGGAAATACACATATTCATGCACAAATACTCTTATGTGAGATTAATCATAAATACTTACGTATCATAAATCACTTTAAATCATTTTTACACCACTGTAAACCTGTGTATAAGTCCAATTTCCCTCCCCTTTCTAACCTCTTAAGACCAGTGTTTATTTCACTGGAAAAGAGAAAAGTCAGCTATCATTAGCCAATGGTTTGTACATTTTTCTAGTTACTCTTTGCTCTCTGTTTTCTTTCTAACCTTGATAGTGACAAACCTTAACAAATAAACTCCTTAACATGGGGAAGGTGTGGTAGTTAAACTCAATGTACAGCTCTACCTAGGAGTGTTGCCAGTTGTGGCAGAGAAGGGCAGTGCCTCCGGCAGCCATGTTTCTGCTGCACACTGGAGGACTGACTTCTCAGGGTCTTTGCAGGTCAGTGGGTTTGCTGGGTGGTGGGCTTGGATACAACTGATGTTCCCCATTTCCAGATCCGACCTCTGAACACTTTGGTGCCATGTTCTCTCTCTTTCTTCTGTAGCCAGCCAAGTACAAAGGATTCCATGGAGAACTTTAAGGATTTAAGAAAGAGATATGAATTATGTCTGGGCCCCTTGGTAGCATTACACAGAGGGCCTTTTACCCCAGTGGCCTGTAAGAAATAAATCTTTATTGTATTAAACCAACATTCCCTTGCATAGAAATTCAGAAAGAACCAATGCTTGCCATTGTCCTTATACTTTGGGTCTCTGCTCCACTTCAGGAAAAGAAAATTATGATATGTAAAAAGCTGAGACTCACACACAAGTACGACATTTCTCCCGGTGCCATCCAGGCATGGACAGTGGGACATGTATGCAGCTCTGCTCAAGCTCTCTTAATGTCTAAATCCATTTATTATCAACAGTTGAGGAATAATCATTTTCTAAATCTAGAAATCACGGCATCTAATTAGATAACTTAGAATTCAGAGAGAATGTTTGTTTAAATTGTCTAATTTTCTGTTTCATCACTTAAAGTTTTTTCAACAAGTATATCTTGGGCCCTAGTATCTGCCAGGCACTGTGCTAAGTGGCAAGGGATGTGACCGGGTGTAGGCTCTAGTACCTAGCATGGTATTCTGTAGACACTCAAATAATTTAGTAGTGGGGAACACAAAGTCACAGGAAATTAATGCTGTCTGACATGAGAAATACAAGGTGGTGGTGCCCATCCCCCTTGATATAGAAAGGGCACCCAGACATAAGAAATGTGGAAAAGGCTTTCTATAGCCCATAATGTGTAAATGATCTCCTATGATATGAAATATTTCTTGGTGTTTAGGGACATCAGAGATAAGCAATCACCTAATCTATAGCTATCCTGGTCTTGACATCTCTGATTAACCGCTGGAGATAGATGCACACACAGACACACACATACACATATATACTTGCATACATATATATATACACATATACTCCAATATATGATATATACATACATATATATATACACACATATACATACATACATATATACCATATATATGTGTATATATACACGCATATACTCCAATATATGATTAACTATAAATTGATTAATATAAGCTCTCTGGGGTGTTTTCCTTCCTGGTATTAACAACACAGTCAATCTATCTATCCTACTCTTCTGCCTTTAACAGAAATATTGATAAATAGGTCCAAAACTCATAAAATTACTAGGTTTTAACTTTTAATTTTATTGTTATCAAATTTTTTATTAAAAATCATACAGGACTAAAATTTCCTGATAATTTTTCTATTTTTAGCTGATGAGACAACTAAAAATATTTCATTAAATTTAAATGACTACGTGGCAACTATTACCAAGCTCTTGACAAGGTCAGAGAAGGCATTACTGTACTTTTTTAATAGGAAGATTTCAATTTTTAATTTTTATCCTCTAAAAAAGGCATTGATTCTTTCCATAAATATTTTGCACAATATAACTTCAGAAAGTTTATAAAGTCTTTAGAGGAAAGTGGCTAAAAAGATCCACATATTTGAACATGTTTTCATTGATATAGTTATACGTACACTTGCACATATATTTATTGGTTACTGATGTACATATCATAGAAAAACCACAATATGAAACCAGTGGTTTGTAATTTATTTTGTTTATTGGTACATGGTTTTTTTTTTTTTGAGTCCCCAAAATAATATGAAACAATTCCTATTATACACTTAATGTAAGTATTATATTATAAACTTGTATGCATAGATTATGTGGAAAATTTAGGTGTAAGTATAAAAAGGCCAACCTAATCTTTTCACATTATCTCATCTCTCCAAGAAGACACAAATGCTCAGCAGTGTTTATAGTTCCTGCCACGAAACATCTTTGTAACTTTAAGACTGCCGTTAGGTTTTTATCTGTAGGAAGTCTTTGATTGCCAAAAGTAGTTTCGTCAACAGTGGAAATTTAACCTTCAAGAGCCTTTTAGACATGAGTAGGCTTTCTGTGGCAGCTCTGTACAAAAACTGGCTGAAAAAGATGGGCTAGTCACCAGACACTGGACTGAATAATTTAAGTATGGTGAGTTCAATCTCTTTATACTACTTTTCTTGTTGTACATTGATTAAAATGTCATTAATAATAATGAATGATTAAATATGTGAATGATACCCAATTTATTTCAATGTCTGTTATCTCAAAAGAGCAAATAATTTTCCTAAAGGATGCTGTTGTAAAAGACTCAGTTTTTGTTGTTACTTCGTCTTGCTGTTCCTGTTGTGATAACTCAAGGCGCACTCATCAGACTCCATGTGAACTGGATGGAATGACAGTTGGTGAATCAGCAGTTGGCCAAATGATGAACTAGAGCGTAGTGCATCATTCACATGTTTCTCTAGTGGGTACTAATCTGATCCCAGGAATGATGTAAACTTTTCTAATGTTATTATCAAGAATTGAATTGAGCATTCAGGAAATGCTCCACATGCTATAATTTGGTATTCTGAAAATTAGGTTCCAATCTCTGTGCAATTCATCTTTAGATATTTTAACAACAAATGAAATATGTTTTTCAAATGTTTCTCTTTCTCCCTGTTTCTCTGCCTCTCTTGCTCTGTTTCTCTGTCTCCCAACCCCCCCCAAAAAAAAAAGAAAGAAAAAAAATCAACCATCAAATTAGTTAAACCAGAAATACAATACTATCATAATTTGGCTCAAATACATTGTTGATATGCTTCTCTCGGCAGTGGTGTATTCCAATGATGTCAGTGGATTCCCAGGACTTTCTGTTAGCGTTGACTTCAACTGTGCAAATGATCCATTGGTTTTATTTTCTAGTGACGTACATGCAATGGCACTGTTTCTTATAATAAGCATTTCAAAGTGCAGAATTCCTTCCAGTTTAGTGCTTTCACCCTGGGTTACTGAAATTTTTAATTTGAGGTACTTTGGCTAACAAACAAAATTTGAGT
Organism: Galagoides demidoff; assembly: GCA_963574575.1. Classification (NCBI taxonomy): domain Eukaryota; kingdom Metazoa; phylum Chordata; class Mammalia; order Primates; family Galagidae; genus Galagoides; species Galagoides demidoff. Next base: position 24,586 of record CAUYQV010140289.1, read on the forward strand.
TTAGTATGGTCGTCCAAGAAAACTCATCATATATTTCTTCTTTTTCCTGTAGTTTAACAACATGAAATATATAAAATAGTATCATCATTTTTTAAAAATGGTAACAATGGCATTACCACAAATTTTCCCAAAAGTGCTGGAATTGATTCAGCTACATTTTATATGGGAACCTCAAGTGAGTTATAACCATATCTGGTGTCTGCTTGATAGAGATCTACTTAGAGTAGTCATTTGTGTATTCTGGGATGTAACAGACTCACAATCAGTTACTACAATCTCAGCCCACAGGGTGTACTTCCTCTCAGTGGCACATTCATCTTTTCTATTTCTGACAGCAGATGAAGATTCAATTATATCTCATGAAAGCTGAAAGGTTATTTATAACAAATGGAAACATTATGAACAAATGCAGTCTAACCTTTGATGAAGAATGATCTTCTTTAAAATAACATTTTTATTAAAATGTTAAATATTAAAATGTGCTTTTACAAATGTTAAAATTTTGTGTAATTGATATGCTAAAATTATATGAACACTTGGTAATATTTGAAATGTAAGTTTGTCATGGAATAGCATATAAACACTAAATGTAAAGGAAGACACATTTAGAACTTTAAGAACATAATATTTGAAAATAAAATAGTTTTTAATAAATTTTAGTAAGACAGCAATCTCAAAGAAACAAATCTGCCTGTTTATTTGCAATAGCAATTACTTATTGATTTTTTAAGATTGACAGATGACTTGCATGTATAGTCTTAATTGGCAAAATTAAAAAAAATGCTATAATTACTTCATTTTTAAAACTGAAAAGGCAGATCTTCAATGATGTCCATAAATTCTAAATTCTGAGAGATGATAAGTGGCTGAATTTGGATACCAACTCTTCTGGTTGGGTAAAGGTTATATACTTTTTGTTAATTTTGCTCTATTACATAACTAAAAATAAATCAACTCAAATGATGATGATTTCATGTAGTGTTATTTGTTTTTTAAACTCAACTTTCCTACTAAACATTTGCAAAATAACCATGGAAGGAATGGGGATTTTCTTGGATATACTGACCTAGATGGCAGATTAGAAGCAGCCAATACATGTGGTTCACTAGAAGAGGACTGAAAACAGAAAGTAAATCCCCACCTATGGATGGACTCCATCAGAGAGAGCATTATAAGTCATTAGAGAAGCAATAGAAGACACTTGTAGTGAAGGAGGCAGGGATGAGGAGTTCCACTTGCCAAGAATGGAAGATATCTCAGGGATACCTTACATATGGGGAAGGCATAAAGGATGGAATGCCATTGTCCTACACTCCCACGTGGACAGTGTGAGTTGAAATGTCAGCTCTGCCCCCACCATTACAGTGTTCTGTACTAATCAGGGAACTGCTTGTAGATTGTATAGTAAAGCTGTATTGGCACGCAAGCTCAGGAGGAATCTACTGGCTTCAGTTCAGTTACTGCAGCTGACACCACTCTGAGCTACCAGTTCTGGAGCACCCAGTCTACGCAAAGATTGGCTTCACAGGAACTGGCCCAATGTTATCCCTTCTCCAGTAGGAGAAGGAGCAGGGAGCACAGATACCCATGGGAAGGAGCCAATCCCTCCCACACTAGAGAACTTTTACAGAGTCTAAGGTGCCATGGTAGGAGCCTCAGTAGTACCCCATTGAAGCGAGAGCCCCAGCCATTCTACAGCCAGTCCCCAAAGTTTTAGACACTTACCAGTGGAATAAGTCACCTGAACATGAGGTCAAAACCCATGTCCCTTTGCCAAACAGAGGTTCACGCTCTTACAGACCCAAACACCAAGTGGCAGGCCACGCCCCTGTACATCCACATACCAACTTGTGAGCCTTCCCCTTATGACCTCATACACTAACCCAAGGAGCGAGCCTCTCAGACTCACATGCCACATGAAGATCTACACCCTCTCAGACCTAGACTCTGTGTAGCAGGCCACACTTCCCAGCCCTGCATGCTGATTGGTAGGCTACATACACACATCTCTGTGTGTGGACCATGTCTCCTGATTTTGTGCACCAGCCAACAGGCCATGCCCCCACATCACCATGCAATGACACATATGTTGTCTACTTTTCCATCATGGATCTGCTAGCCACAAGTTGTCCCCACTGCTGTGTACCTAGACTGATGGAGCAAATGCCCACAGACCTGACAACTGCTGCCACTGCCTAGATAGCCCTGTAGAATAGCCATTATGACCACCATGGGGAGAAACTGGAAGAGTAATTCAGCAATGCCAACCTCAGTGGAAAGGAACTCCTCCAGCCCCCTGCCTAAGCTTCTAACAGCAGCCTAGAGACCAGCCCACCACTCTACATAAAGATTGTTTGTGGAGGTCCCATGACCCGCTCAGCCACTGACCAAGGTCACATGACCCACCCTACTGCTGGCTGCAGTCACATAATACAGCTAGGTGCCCACCAAAGTCCCTGCCTAGGCACTGGCCAAGGTCATACACCTGCTTCTGTGCAGAGGGACTTGCATAATTCTCTGCCTTAGATTACAGCAGCCGCAGAGGGCCCAACGTACCAATATGGCCAAATATTCCCCCAACATTGGTTTAGACTGTGACGACCTCGGGGAACAGAGATGACTCTGGAGAACAGTTGCATTACAGGCTCTCAGTGCATCTGCCCCTTTCTTACCAGGCCAAGCCTCTAGAGTAGGACACACAGCATTATCTAGGGTCTTCTCCTCCTTGTCACTAAATAGATGAGTTCCCAGTTTCATTGCATTTCTGTGCAATGAAGAAACCTCTGAATGCTGAGCTGAAAGAAGACGTTTCAGATGAAGGAAGAAAAAAAGAAAAAAATTCTGGCTGCATGAACAAACAAGCTAGTTTAACACCCACAAAAAAAATCACAATAGATCCACAGACATGGACTCTAACAACAGAAAATGTTTGAAATGTCCAAAGGGAATTTGTCACTACTAGACCTGTCACACAGGAAATGCTCAAAAGTGCAACATACTTGCTATAGCACAATGGTTACCCACCAGCGTAAAAACAAATAAAAATTATAAAACAGTAGCATAAGAGGAAAAACCTGTGGTTTGTAATTTATTTTGTCATCAAACATGATGAACAGAGTAGCATCCCATTACTGACACTCAAGGTGAATGCCCCACTTAAAGACAAAGACTGGATGAATGGATGAAAAACTTTACTTCTAAGCTACAGACTCAAGGAAAAAGGATAGAAAAAATCTATTCTACACAGTTGGAAACCGACTGCTAGCAGGTGTAGCCATTCTCATGTCAGATAAAATAGACTTTAAATGAATAATATATTTTTTAAAAAGACAAAACTAGAAAGAGGAGAGGGAGGGGAAAAGAGGGAGGGTAGTTGGTGGGAACACACCTACGGCACATCTTACAAGGGTACATGTTAAATTTACTAACTGTAGAGTATAAACGTCTTAACACAATCACTAAGAAAATGCGGTGAAGGCTATGTTAACCAGTTTCATGAAAATATTTCAAATGGTATATAAAACCAGCACATTGTACCCCATGACTGCATTAATGTACACAGCTATGATTTAATTTTAAAAAATAGAGAGAAAACTAGGCATTATATGTGGAAAAGGGAGTTCCCAGATACATAGAGCAAATTCTTGTAGATCTAAGCACAGCAATGAGTAGTAGCATCCTAACTGCCAGGGAAGTCAACACTCCACTGACGGAACTGAACATGTCTCTGAAGGAGAAAACAAATACAGTGACACTGGACTTACACAGGACTATAGAAAGAATGGGCATAATGGACATTAAGAGAATATTTACTCACATGCTATTGAATATGGATTCTTTTCATCATATATGGGATATTTTCCAAGATTGGAAATACCTTAGACCACAAAATAAGTTTCAGCCAATTAAAAAAAAATTAAAATCCCGCATTGCATCTTCTCAGATAAGAGTGGATCAAAAATAAAATCAATTTTAAGAGAAGCACTCAAATCAACACAGAGTCATGAAATTGAACACACTTGCTGCTGAACTATCTGTGGGTCAGTGATAAAATTAAGATAGAAATCAAAAGATTCCCTGAAGTGAACTCAAAGGGGGCACAAGCTTTCAAAATCTATGAGATGCAGTAAACATAGTCCTAAGGGGAAAAGTTCATAGCCTTAAATGCATACATTGACAGGACAAAAAGATCACAAATTAATACCATAATGTCACATACAAGGAATTAACAAAAGATGAGCAAATCAAGCTCAAAGCCAGCAGAAAAAAAAAAAATAACAAAGCTCAGAGAAGAACTAAATGAAATGGACACCAAAAAAATCAATACAAGGGGTCAATGAAATGAAAAATTTGTTCTTTCAAAAGAAAAGATGAACAAAATCAATAGACTACTAGCCAGAATAACCAGAAGTAGGACCCAAAGTAAGCTCAATTGGAAATGAAAAGAACACATTGCAATTGAGAAGTATAAAATATCATCTGTCAATACCAAAAAACCTCTAGGTACACAAACTAGGAAACATACCTAGAGGTTTTTGTAGTATTGACAGACGATATTTTATATTTCTCTGGTATCAATTGTAATGTGTTCTTTTCCTTTCTGATTGAGCTTACTTTGAGCTCAACTCCTCAAGCCTAAATCAGGAAGAAATATAGGTCTAGACCAGATTAATAAAAACCAGTGAGATTAAAACAGTAATAAAATATCTAACAAAACAAACAAAAGCCCTAGACTAGATGGGTTCACAGCCTAATTCTATCAGACCTACAAAAATAACAGATGCCTATCTTGTAGCAATTATTTCACAACACTGAGAAGGAAGGAATACTCCCTAACTCATTTCATAAGCTGTACAACAACAAAACAAAAAGAAGGCATTTCATTCAAAAAAATATTTGCATTCAAATGTTTATCACACAGCACAATTCCCAATGGCAAAGATGTGGAATCAACCTAAGGGCCGATCAGTTCATGACTGAGTAAAGGAAATGTGGTGTATGTAGACCCTGGAGAACTACTCAGCCATTAAAAAGGAATGAAATAATGTCATTGGCAGCAAGTTGGATGAAACCGGAGACCATTATCCTAAGTGAAATATTTCAGGAATGGAAAATCAAACACCATATGTTCTCACTCATAAGTAGGAGCTAAATGTTGGGTACACATGAACACAGAGCAGTATACAAAAACTTGAAAAACCAAAAAGGGAGGGTGGTGGGAGGGGAGAGAGGGATAAAATCTTACCTATTAGCTACCATGAACACCGTTCTGCTGAAGGACACACCAAAAGCCCTTTACTTAAGAATCATCCAAAAACCCTTGTACTCCTCCCTAAAAAAGAAAGAAAACACACACTAAAAAAATTTTTTTTTCTTAAATGTGAGCAAGTCAGGGTGGCACCTGTGGCTCAAAAGGGTAGGGTGCCGGCTCCATATGCCAGAGGTGGCGGGTTCAAACCCAGCCCTGGCCCCCCCCCCAAAAAAAGTGAGTAAGTCAAATCTTTTTGAGCTGTTCATAGGCAGGCTAGTCCTATAAAAATAATGAGGATTATTTTTAAGAATTAGGTCATAACTGATAAAAACTAGAAACTGAAACCGACTCATAAATCACAATTTAAGATTCATGGATGAGTTTACCATTTTTTGTTTGTTTGTTTTTTGTTTTTTGAGACAGCATGGATGAGTTTAGTTCAGCCTAGGTTTTAGAGAGGACACGATAGTCTTAGAATATCTTTTCATAATCATCTTCTTTGCCATTCAGATCATGAGAAAACAACCTGTTGGTCAAACCAACACAAGGTAAAATGTAAATTAGGTATTTAAATTGATATTTGAATACTAAAGATACTTTTCTATTCTCTTCATAGACAATAGCCATTTGTAGGGCAAAAAAAAAAAATAAAGAATTTGAAAATAATTCAATGTCTCTCTTGACAAGTATTCTGGATACTTTTTGAAGGTGATTTTAATAGTTATTACATGGGAATCTAAAGTTCTGCACTTTGAAAGATATATAATGTGCTAACAAGACTGGGACTAATCATCAACATTATGCAAAATTTGACTGGACAAGAATGTAGTGTAGATATTTTGTAAGAATGAAACAAAAAAGTAGACATCATATGAACTAATTTATTTGTATAATAAGGCCATCTTAATTTATAGGAAATTATTTGGTTCATATTTTTTTACCCAAGGTCAAAGAAATAGCAACAGAATGATGATTTTTCCTCCTCATTTCTTTGTACAATAATATTTCAAACTTGTGTTTTTTTTTTCTTTTCTCTCTTTTATTATAGACACGGGTACACAGATAGATATAGATATGCAATTTTGTGCTGCCAAAAATGTCAGTCTGCTTAACTTATTTTTTCCTGATATTCTTACATTTTGCTTCACAGGCTGCATTTCTCTAAATTTTCACTTCCTTTTTATTCTTTTTTAGTCATTCTCCAATTTGCTCCACTTCTATTTTTTAACCTATTCCATTTTCTTTCTTAAATTCTAAAATCTTGTTTTAAAAAAATCTCAGTGAAATCCTCTTTGCCCTCTCCTGTTCGGCCCCATTCCGTCCCCAAGTCCTACTTATTTCCTTCCTTTTTTCTGTTCTGCTGCTCCAACACCCCAGGCTACACTGTCTCTACAGCTAGTGAACAACAACAAATTCAGGATACACATATCTTTCCAGGACACACATAGGGGCCAAACATACATGCATTAAAGTATATAGTGCAAAAATTATACCTTTTAGCCATGAACAAAATGAGTATCCTATGTGATCAGTAATCACAGGCCTTTCACGTTTTGTGTGTATGTGTGCACGTGTGTGCATCATTTTAATTTAACAAATAATCAGTTGAAATGGTTCGGAGGAAGCTAGTTATTTGTTCGGAATGCATCAAGATAGAAATAAACAGCATAGATAGTGAAAGACAAAACATCTATTTATGATGTGGCAATTCAGAGAAAGAACATCAACGTTTGCCAAAATGCTCTTCTTTGCAAACGCTGCCCACATCATCCCACTTGTGAGTTTTGAGTTTCGTCATGAAATGGATGAAAGGCAGAGAAAGAAAATGCAGGGCAAGGATTAGAAAGCAGTGAGGACTCAAAGACTGTGATCTATAACCTATTGGAACCCAGTTAAGAGATTTGGTGGAAGGCATTTAACCTACAAGGGGAAGATTAAAGATGCCTTAAGAATTTGATATACATAACCGTAGGCCCTTTGCCAGCTTTTTTCCAACTTATTCTAGACCAGACAAAGAACTGCATTGAAAGTACAGCATGAGAAATGTCTCTGATGAAAAGAATTGTTAAATGCTCTTACAGAAGTCAAGTACCAGGTCTTCAAAGCCATTAATCATCGAATTTATATTTAATCACTCAGGATTGTGCGTGCTTTGTCCTCCCTGTAACTTATGTTTATTCCATTTTAGTGATTTTGTGTGGTTTACTCTAGAAGACACTGCCTTAAAGATCCAATTGGACCTAGAGAATGTGATCATTGCCAAAAGCCACTAACAATGTGTACTTCCAAAATGTGAACACTTGTGAATCAGTGATTATTAGGATGTTCGAATACTACATCTCAGTCCTGACCAAATCTGCTGATGTCCAAATATTCCTCTAAAATAGGAATATTTGGACATGTACGACACATTCAGGATTTTGACAGTTTAATTTTAATCTTTTCTAGTCCCCTGAGCCCAATGCCTTACTGATTGAAACCAGTTGATTGCAATTAAGTATACAACATTAGAAATCAGGACAGACTGAAGCCTCCATCCAAATTGCAGTAACACACTTACAGTACGGCCAAGTCTCACTCTCCTTAGCTGTAAAATGAGAGGATCAGACTAGATTCCTGCAAATGGTTTCTACCATTTTAAATGCCTTAATCCTGGGTATCTGCTATATTTAAAACCCACAAAGAACTGTAGATTAGAGGAATTGGCGGCATTATGAGCATGGACCTAGTGGAGTGCTTTAGACAAATCTCAAATACCTGTAAGTACAGTCGTTTTCCTACAGGAAGGTTTTTCTCTCAAAAGGTGATTTCTAAATCATACTTCAGCCTGCCTGGGCTGTCAGGACAGCCCAAGCAAGCCAAGCTAACCATAGGGCATACATTATGCCTGTTAAATCTGTTGTTAGAAACTAGCATTTCACCAAAATAGAAAATCAGGAAAATAATGTTTTAAGTTATCTTTGTAGTTCAATTAAGAATATGATACAGAAAAGTTCAATTAAGAATAGGATACAGAAATATATAGGAACTGAAAGAGTTTCCTAAGTATTAAAAAAGGATAGAGAGATTGATGTGTAAGTTCAAGAAGTAATTGAGAGAGTGACAGGAGTTGGAAGAGGAATCAGACATGAGATGAAATAGGCTTTGTGGAAGGGACAGATGGAATGACGGATAAAGCTGGTCTACGGGTCAAATAACACCTTCCTGAAGTACTTAGATCAGAGGGGAAAGGAGAAGAAAGGAGATAGTGTGTAAATTTTTTGCTTAGATTTTGGATGCAAAGTGAAGAATGAATTGGGCTAACTTCCTTGTGACATTAAAGCACCTTGAAAAAGGGGACCCATGATATAGGCAGGAAAAATGTGCCCACCACATCAGCTATTTGTACATGCCCATGTCTTCCAGCTAGGGATTAATACACTAGGGTGATTGTCTTTGAGATGTTTTTCCTTAATAATAGTACCTGGATTGTTTAAAGGAGTGACCACCATAGTCAAAATCTTATATATTCACTGGATCAACAGAATATTATGAAAGACCACTCTGTCAGACTGGTTTATTTCAAGTTTTGGACTATGTTTTATGTCATACTCCTCCCCCTCCCCCTGCATAGATTTATTTCACAGCAAAAAAACAAAACAAAAAACAATTATTTCCACGTGGGTGAGAATTAGAGTTATAGTTACAAAATTACTATTGAAGCATGTTTAATTTCGGAGTGTTTACAATGAAACGACTCCAGTAGTGTGTCACAATATTGGGAAATAATAATAACAGTAGTTAAGCACATAGTGATGAACGAAACCAGAAGCCACAAAAAGACCTTCCCAAGAGAGCATTTCCAGAACTTCCTTTAAGAATAAAATAGTCTGGGTTTACAGTGGAGGATATATATGAAGTGCTGGAAGAAGAAAAAAGTAAAAACACAAAAGAGAACTAAACAAAGTAGCAGAATGCGATTATTTTGATTAGGGTTCAAAGTGTTATGGTAGAAGCAGCACAGCAAAATTTAACACGTACAGGCTTCAGAGTTCAGTGCACTGGATTGAACACTGGGATCCTGTCGCCTTCTCTCTGGGTTTCAGTTGCTCATCTGCAACATGTGGATGGTGGCTCTGAGCTTGCAAAATCTTCAAAATACTTAATCCGCAGCACCAGATCCATTCCTCATAAGAAAGAAAAAGTGGCACCCTTGCTGCTAGTTTAAGTATTTGTTATAAACATGTGTATTTAGTATTCTACTATATTTCAATAATTGGACAATAAAATACGTCAATCTCAAGGCATTCCATAGTAGCTATTTATTAAACTGTAAAATGCTTCTTCGAGTCTCGTTTTGTTTGGTGATTTTTTGGTTTTTCATCACCATTGAGTTTTCAACCTGATGCAATGCTGGTCTCTCTTGTCAACATCTTCTCTGGGACTACATGTTGCTACGTGCTTTGCAAAATGCACACCTTGTAGGTCTTGTAGCCAGAACATTTTCCTTCCACGCCTCACCTGCAGCCCTTCCCCGCTCCCTTTCTTGGTCACCAGGCGAGTATAAACTCTCTGCTTTAGAGTGTTATCTATGTAAATTCTTCTGCCACAGCTGGACAAGATGCATTCAAGAGTTTTTCTGTTTCCTGTGTGGTGAAGCAGCTTTCCCCTAACGACTATTTCCCATCAGTACCCACAAAGACCTACCTTCTTAACCACCGTTTCAACGGTTTCTTACCACTTCCACCTTTCTATAGAACATCTCATTTGGAAGGAGGGTCATAAATATTTGTTCACTGGGCCGTTCAGACTGATAACATCTCTTGGGACTTAAACTGTGATGTGCAATTCTCGTCTGGAAAAAAAAAATGCAACTGTCAAACATTGACTGATAATGCCAAAATGAAAACAAAACTCTGCCTTAAAGTCGCAACAAGGTAGTTATTTGTTTAGCTGTCATGAAGAATAGGATTTCTTACATTTTTAAAATAATCAAGGTGAAAGCATTTTGCTATTTATTTTGCTAACTTTTATAAAATTTTGATATACCTGGATCCTAAATCATATGTTTTGGTGATAAATGTACCATTTTTAGTAGCAACTAGAGAGCTAAGAAAACAAAATGAGGCTGACACAGGTGATGACACAAATTTAAATATTTTCTAACAAATGAGAGAATGCTGTTACTTTTTTCCTAATGAAAGAGGGATGTCAAGACATTTTCAACATGCTCCCGATTTTTCTTCTCCAAGTAAAAATGCCTCTACTAATTAACTGCAAAAACATATTGTCAGTATCCGGTCTATATTCTTTATCCACAACATGTATTTTAATAGTGCTTTGAAATCATAATTATTTTACCTTCTCATTTTTGAAACACCACATTTATTCGAATGACTTTTATGAATCAGGTAATTATGAGAGTTCCGCAGTCATTTATATGTCGTATCTTGGTTTTGCCACTGCTTTTTAATTTGCTGCTTTTATAGCCTTGGCTCTTAGGATTTTAATTTTATTATGGTTGCAAGATATTTCCAAATTGGGTTTTCACTGAATTTTCCTGGAGACGAATTTTTTTCTAGTTCAACATATTTGATGACTCAAAAGTATGGTGTGGCTCAAAACCGCCCCCTCTCCTGCATACACTGATGCACAACGATAGGCAAACACGGAGGTGTCCCAGAAAAAGGAGGAAGTGTGAGCTAATGTTTACTCCTGCCATAGACAGCAGAACGTGTGTCCTAAGCAATGTGAATAGATGCTCCCCACAAAACGTGCCAGTGTCTACTATCTAATGATGTTGAGAATGTCTTTCCTAAGTAAAGGTAAGCAGGTTATTTTACCCCAGGTCATCTGACAGACCTGGATGTGTTAACTCTGTGAGCAGCCCAGAACAAAATACAGTTTTAGACTCCTCCAATCAACTCCTAAAACTATGAGACAGTCTCTGGGTTCTATTCATAGATAAAGCAACTTTTCCCAAATTTTTAATAAAGGGTCTACTCTTGCTTATATTTCCGTACACTTAAATAAGCACAAATGGTGCCTTTTTCCCCACAATATGTGATCTCCTTTGCTTTCTCAAGGTCACGATTATGCTTTGGACTTTTGTCTCTCTCTGCCCACCTCTAGAATCCCTTTTTGTTCCATATGACTAATTTTATCATAATAATCATCTCAATGAAGCTCTCATTTGGTTCTAAATTTCTTTGAATATTTTTCATGGCTTCCTTCACAAACAGAAAAACTGTTCAAAAATACATCCTGATACGGAAGAGCATTTAAAATGCAATCTCAACCAACTTTCCAACCTTTTTCTAAGGATACCATTTCAAGGCCCACCTGTTTGAGGAATTGAGCTGATCAGTAAACATGCCAGGGATTTCTTTCATCTGATCTTTCGATTATATTATTCCCTCTGTCTGGAATACTCTCAATCAGACTATTCCTTCTAAAATCAAGTACATTTGTTCCTTAGCTCTGATTTCTCCAGCATGGAACTCTCAGATCTTTCCAAATGCCCCTTCATTAAAACTCCACAAAAGTTTCTTACAAACCATTTGAGGTATTATACGACTTTTGTGTGTAGTGGCCTTACCTGTCTGTTTAAACAGTAAAATGTTTTAGGATGGGAGATAAAACATCAGGGGGAAATTTCTGCTAGGAAATTCATAGATTGGCTTTAGATAGTGGTCAATTATGTGCCAAAGAGGAACAGAAGTATTCACCTGTTGAGAGAGTTTGCTACTATTTAAGAATCACTGCTTTAGGGAAAGAACCATGGTACTCACATATTACCTTCAGCAGAAGGTATTTTATTGCAATACACCAAAGTTTAGGGTACATATTTTCCCATAATTTATATACCTTCATATTTGTTTTTAATTATTTGAATGGAACATAGAAAAAAAATCTCCTAAAGGAGTATTTCTTTTCTCTTTTTCGTAGTCCTATAATTTTTTTTTCCAGCAACCTAAATCATGCTAGCCCCAGATAATTGTCTTAACCTTAAAGATAACTCCTGCGAGAATACTTGAATGTATCACATCTAAAACTCTCTATTTGTGAATATTAGGTAGGATTTGAAATTTTCCCTAAGATGAAAATAAAATATTTTAGATCAATGAAAAAATAAATAAATGAAACGACATGAAGCAATACAGAAAAAAAAGGAAAAAGAAATCTCTCTGAGATCGTAGAAACTTCAGGCAAACTATGGAACCATATCAGAACTGAGAGACGGTCTTACTTCTATAATCATTTGGATATTAGATGTGGGAGAAGGGAATTCATAAAGATAAGTCAATATTTCTAATGCACAATATTTTATGTCATAGGTCTAATATTCAAGCCTTCAGGATGTGCATGACACTAGGTTCCCAACATCTAAAATCCTCTCTTGGAATGAATAATGGAAACAAAATGTCTCAGCTTATAACCTTCCTCTCAGACTTTACCTTAGGTTCATAATAGGCATCACTTTAAAAAAAAATTAATGTGTCCATATCCACGATTTTTTTATCCTTAATTCAAAGCAATTTTGATAAAAGTAAAGATGAGTTAGCTATCTGTCTTTTGAGCCATATAGGCAGGTTGATTTCAGAACTACAAGTTATATATAGTAAGACTTTATTACTTTTGAGCTTGTCTATCATTTTGATATAATTGACAGGTGGTAGGTTAATGAACATGCAGCATACATATGTATTTGATGTGTCTCTTGCTAACGCGCATGCAGATTCTTTCAACATCTGTAATCAATTTAATAATTGATTGAACTTTACATACATAGCCATTATCTGACAATAGTTTTAGTTGTTTGGGGTGCGTAGATTGTCAGTGGTCCTGGCACAGGAAATTTGGATTGAGAAGATTATTTCCCTTTGGGCTACTTTACTAGGAAGAGCAGTTTGAATCAAGGAGAAAAATACCTGCTCAAACTCATTATCAAAAATAGATAATGTTAAATGGCAGCCTGTGGGAAATCAAAGGACAATTTATTTCTTTAATGAAGGAGCCAGCGTTATTATTTATAAGTAGTCTATTCTTATATTTATTCTTAAGCCAAATATTTTAGGATGGATTATAAGTAATTCTTCTCTTTTTAAAATTTGCACACTTTGTGACTATGGCTTCCCTGAGTGATTTGGACATTAATAACAATTAGAAGGTAAAACCAGGAATGATATGGCTAAGGTAGGCTTCTAATTTTATAAAACTAATCCTTTGAGGTCTAAAACAAATTTTATTCCAATCTGGAAAACCATTGTTTGGTGGAAATAATTCGTCTGTTCTATTGCTAACAGATGATAGAAAGGTAGCAAGCAGATTTGATCATTCTATTTTTGGACCTTAAATTTTATTTAATCTCTATTTGACATATATTGCCGAAAAAATATGCCAAGTGAGTAAAATTAATGAGTAAAAGGATCAGATGGAATTTTGATTTCAAAAAATGTATAAACATTCATTTAAAAATTTAGAAAATGCAAGTTTGGCTGGGCATGGTGGCTCACACCTGCAATCCTATTACTCTGGGAAACCGAGGCGGGTGGTTCACTTGAGCTCAGGAGTTCAAGACCAGCCTGAGCAAGAGTGAGACTCTGTCTCTAACAAATATCCAGGCGTTGTGGCAGGCACCTCTAGTCCCAGCTAGTTGGGAGGTTGAGGTAAGAGGATCGGCTGAGCCCAAGAGTTGGATGTTGCTGTGAGCTTTCACACCACAGCACTCTACCCTGGGTGATGGAGTGAGACTCTGTCTAAGAAATAAAAAAATAGAAAAAATAAAGAAAATGTAAGTAATTTGGGTAGAAAACAATGAGTTTCAGCAAAGTGTATCATTCAGGCAGCAAGCACAACTATAAATGCAAAATGTGTAAGTACCATTAAGCTTCTGCAAGAATTATCATTAAGCTTAAATCTTTTGATTACTAAGCAATTTATTCCCTTTGTATCCTGTAAAAAAAATCTTTCCAAATGGCAGCATATGATTTTTTAAAATTTACATCCAATGATATTACTCTAAAATAAAACAACTGCCATTTGCTTAAAGATAGAGGTAACACCAAGATTTCTAGCTGCCAAAATTTTTGAAATATTATCATTGAATGACTTTTTCTCTTCTCAAGCCAAATTATTTTCTTAATTAAATATTAGATAGTATTCTCTCAGAATGAACTCCTAGTATTATTTGTACCGTCTACCAAAATGAAAACCCAAATGACGGCCTCCTTTCTGTGTGCCTCAAATGCCGCCTTCAATTTTCAAAGCAACTTGCTGCTCAGAGCTCTCAGTCTAGCACACTGTGAGATAAAGGGACAATTTTACAGAGATATCAGCCATTGCAATCTAACTGAGAAAAAAATGAGCAAAATCATGTCTTTTGAAAGTCTTCCTTAACCTTTCAACAATGTATTACTCTATAGTTTAGAACTGACTTACAAGCCACCCTCTCTTTTAATTTTAGATACCAGGCCTTTGATATTTCCTCGAATGTTTAAGCAGGTATTTTTCTCTTTGATACAAACTGCTCTTCCTTGTATATTCCCACATGTACTTCCCTAACTAGAGTATTTAACAGTTTCGAATGAGCAGGTTCCAGTTGTCAATTTCATCAAATAATGTATCATCCCGGAACTGACTTTTCATTTTAATCAGATTTATTTACTACAGCCGTTATAGTAGATTAAATAGACTAAAAGAATATGAGGTCAAATATTCATCGATATACTGAAAGCATAGGCTTATTTTCAGCTTCTAGAAAGTAGTCTTAAGAAGCCAGTATATGTGTTGCACAATTAATATTTTAAAATGGGGAGAAATTCTTTGCTGCTTCAGTTGACATATACTTCATACCTAACCTCTAAGTTAGCAGCACTGTTCAGAACACAGTAACAACAACAATGAATGTTATCAAATGGCACCTATGTGGCCGTCGGTACATACACTCTATACATTTCATTACATAATTCGTAATTTAGCATTTGGAAAAATCTGAAGCTTGAAGAAATTAGATAGCTTGAATATAGGTCAGAGTTTGTACATTAGACTCAGCCCTGCCTGCTCTGTGTATTTAGAGGACAAATTGAGTGAAAGGAGGCTGCCTCTCTCACCTAGAGGGGGTAGCCAAGCAACTCCTGCCACCCACAGTGCTGAGGGGATCAATACATGGCACTCACAGACCCATTCACAGTGACCCAGTAGGGAGTGTGGCCTGCCGTACATCAGTCTCTATTCTTCAACACAGTAGTCACATCTCAGACATTTGTCACAGAGTTCACCTGTTAAATGGCCCACCTGAGATAGCTAACACTTCAAAGACCGCAGTCTAAAAATGGACCTATTCCTCATCTTGAAACTTTCAAAGGCTTAATTCTGTTTTAAGATAGAGACATCATTCACTGAATTTCCTTTCAGGCCCACTCTGAAGCACAGCACTGACCCTAAGAATGCCTTTGATCTGTGTATGCCGGGGCGCTCCTTCAGTCATTAAACCAGTATCTGTTTCCTGAGCACCTGCTACCTGCCAGGCACTGCCTTAGCGTTATACAAGTAAATAAAACAAATCCCTAACTGCAGGGAACTACATTCTAGTAAGAGAGAATTGCTTTTCTCCCCACATAGGCGCCTAGGTTTTTATTTTTTGATAAATCAAAAAGCACTATAAAACAAAATACGCAGAACAAAACAATGTTACAAAATGTTAACAGACTTTGTAATCTACCTCTTCTATCTACCCTACCCCACCCCCACCCCCCCACCCCCGCATGCGCACACAAACGTTTTCTTTCAACCCAATGACGTCTTCCCTCCCACTCCTTTGCTGCTACACAGATTGATGCTCCCATTGCCCCAGGGGAAAATGTATCCCCACAGAGCCAGAAATCACGTTGATGGCAAACTATTGGCTTGATGAAACAACAGCACAGTTTGGGAGAGAACGAACTGGAACTATGCAAAGCAATTTCCTTTGATTCAAATGGAGAGGAGATTAATTAAAAAAAAAAAATTCTGAAACCTTGGTAAGAAAGAGAATAGGAGAAGGAAACACAAAAGCCAGATTCAAGCTGAGGCCCCGGCCCCAGGGAATAAGTGGTAGAATGCCAGGAGAGAGCAAAGGGATTTCAAGAAGAAATGACCTTGTGTTTTTAAGTGGAAATAGATGTGTGAGACAAGTTCTAGCTAATCCTGAACTGTAGCAATACTTGATCTGAAATATGTGGCTATCGGCGTATTGAATCCAGACAGAATCTGGTCCAGCGCCCTGGTCTCTCATTTCTTAGAGCAACCCCAGATTTCTTCTGTTCCCAAGAAGGGTAAGAAATGTAGAAAGAGAGATGTTAGTGGGGAAAATAGCAAAATGTGTGGATTGATAGCAATCCGGCCAGCTCCATGGCTGCTGGTAGGGACGGATGGTGCCGAGGACCAGCAGAGAGCACACAACCTGTGGACTCCAGCAGGCGCTGGGTGACGGAGGAGCCCTCTCCCCCATCTCTCCCCAACCTTTCCATGCTTTCAGACGCAATCTCCCTAAATGACATGCATCTAAGGGAGAAGAGGTCTAAGGAAAACCTGAAATTACTGAGCTTTTACCTTTGTTTCCTAAACCTGCTAAAAATGGATCATTCTGACATTTTCTGATGTGAATTCAGTAGGATCTACAAATGGAGATTTGGTTGAAATATATAAAAATTTTAAAATTACAGGCAGTGGCTCATGCCTGTAATCCCAGCACTTTGAGAAGCCAAGGCAGAAAAGTCACTTGAGGCCAGACTTGTGAGAGGCCAGAGTTCTTGTTATGTTGCCCAAACACTTGGACAACATAGCAAGACTTCATCTCTATAAAATTTTTTAAAAAATTATATTTATTATACCAACATGCGTCATTAGGTGAATTGTTCATCTTACTAGTATAATGCACTGGGCATAGTCACTGAATATAATAATTATATATGTGTGTGTGTGTGTGTGTGAGTGTGTGTATGTTTGAGACAGAGTCTCACTCTGTCTTCCTGGATACAATACCATGATACCATTGTAGCTCACAGCAACCTCAAACTCTTGGGTTTGAGCAATCCTCTTGCCTCAGCTTCTCAAGTAGCTGGGGCTACAGGTACCAGCCACATGCTTGGCTAGTGTTTCTATTTTCAGTAGAGACAGAATCTCACTCTTGCTCAGTCTGGTCTCAAACTCCTAAACTCAAGCAATTCACCTGCCTTGGACTCCGAGAGTGTTACGATTACAGGCATGAGCCCCTACCGCAAAGCAATATTATGGTGATGAAAGTTAAAGTTTCGATGATAGAGTGTCAGTCATTCATCAGTGTTTATTCTTTGCTTTGCTCTTCAAATGAGTTCTTGGGATGCTCCTAGTTATTACATTTCTCATTTTGATATTACAACATCCAAATATGGGCTTCCTGTAATGTTCATAACAATAGTTTCTATTTGCCTCTTACAGAAAGGTGGAGAAAAGCTTCTTTTATATCAACTCATATGGTTTTTGAATGTTTTAAATAAAATATTTTCACCTCTGTTTTCTAAAAGATCTAAAATGATGCTCATTGTGAAAAAAAGATACTTCAAGACAATAAAGGTAGAAACGGACACCTTGTTTTCAGGGCCTTTTTGAGCTACTTAATAACGTCATGCTGGAATAAGACATTGTGTATTAATAACATAAATTATGCTTTGAAATAAAATGTTTTCACAAACTTAAAACAACCCTGTGTCTATAATGGGGTAGGGCATAAATCTACAGACACTTAGGCGAGGTTAACTGAGAAAGATTCACACAAAATTTCTACAGCAGATTGCCTATATGGCCCGAAAACCAAGAGTCAAAGTGCTTCTAGGGGTTAGATCTTTTGGCCCAGTAAGTAACATATTAAAGTACTAATCAAAGAATTGCAATTCTTTGTGGTTTCTGGGGGGAAAAGGCACACTGGATCATCTTAGATTAACAAAGGCAAAGAGGATTAATGGTGTTTTTAATCAAAAGGAAACTTCAGCTTTACTGAAGTCTCTTTATTACAGAAAATTTGGATCACTTCAGCCAAAACTGAATATGATTAAAAATAAATCATTTCTTTGCTTTGTGGCTATAAAATAATGACTTTTATCAAAAAATAAACACCCATGTAAATAAAATACATATTCCATTAGGTGAAATATGTTAGCATCAATTTAAAAAAAAAATCTCAGGATTTTAGAGACACCATTTGACATTAAAGTCTTTTTCGGAGACTGTTGTAAGAAAAAATTAAAAAAAAACACCCTATTTCTTTTTCACCTATCTGCCTTGGTCATCCTGTAGTAATGTAAACATTTTTTGTTTGCTTTGGGCTAAATATAGGACTGTGCACTAATAAGCATAATTTTCAATATCTATTCAAAATTCATCGAATTAAAAATCAATTTGCAGGGATAATATTGAGGACGTCTAAGGATGTTACTGAATGAGAAAAATCAAGGCATAATCACATAGGACTGCATAATAGGCTAGAGTTCAAGCCTAGCGCTGTTTTAAGTAAGCTGAGTAACCCTAAGTAAATAATTTCCCCTATCTAGATATCTTTCAGCTGCGCTATAACTCTAACATGATTTTCTTCTCTAAATTCCACCTTAGTAATTTTGTACCATGACTTAAATCTAATTTTGCATCTAAAATTTTTCATCAGCCTCTACTTTGATAATTGTATTTTTATTTTTGTCCAAGTCATGACTAAAATGTTGAATCAGACAGTACCCAGTACATGCCACAAGAAATGTAACTGTAGGCTGACGGTGATTTAAAGCTGATGCTCATGGGTTGCAGTTATTCAACCCATCGTGGTAACTTCACCATCACTCATCTAACATTCACTCCCTTTATCTGTAAAAATATCCTGGGAAACCGATTAAATACCTATCAGAAATTGAGGTAGATTCTGACAGCAAAAGTCTGTGTACATTTTCAGATCTCTGAAAATTAACTTTGAAGAAAATGGGAATTATGTTTTGTCTCAAGGATAGATGATAGCGAATGGATAAGTCAGAAGATGTGGTCTGGAAGGAAAAATATATTACAGACAGAGACAGAAATTTTCATGCATAATCTTCCCCAAATCCACTTGAAACTTTCTTTCTTTCTTTCTTTCTCTCTTTCTTTCTCTCTTTCTTTCTCTCTTTCTTTCTTTCTTTCTTTCTTTCTTTCTTTCTTTCTTTCTTTCTTTCTTTCTTTCTTTCTTTCTTTCTTTCTTTCTTTCTTTCTTTCT